>OU015495.1:109703378-109788378 GCA_907164885.2 Dolomedes plantarius | reverse complement strand
GCTTTCTCTGAGTAATTTCCACTAGTTAAAGATTAGTCATCTTCTTCATTTTTGTGTTTCTCTGTTTCGTGTTTCATAGTAATCACGAGAGGGCAATTTTTCATGCCAAATAAGAACTAAATGTTTCGCAATAAATTAATGAAAACAAAGGAAAGTTCATAAAGCAATCTATTTGTGTTCAAAGTAAATATCTTTGATACTTTTCTGATAAAAAGTGTGTGAAATGCAATAATTCAGTCTCCAACGGGAAACACAAAAAGTTTAGGAGGACACGCCCTATGTTTATAAATTTGTAGAACCCACATGAATAAATAACGTTAATGTAATCACATCTATAGCAACTGAAATTTTCGTGAGTTTTTATTCATGAGCTCTTTGTTTGTAGCATTTTTATGACTTTGACAACGTTAGGGCTTTCAAAGGTTTTTCAAGTTTGCAAATATCAGCTCTCACGTTTATTTTTCCTTTATAAGCTTCTTTCTCTAGAGGACAGACAGTTAAGTTAAGAGCGAATTTCAGCCATTTTATGATTAGAACCTGAAAAACGATAGGTATGGAAATTTTATTCCCAAACATGGTTATTTTCAAAGATATATAAAATAAAATTCTGTCATAGAATAGTATTATATATTTACTTTCCTCTTATCCAAAAGTATCCTCTATAAATCATGAAGTATACCAACTAAGGTAATCTGTATGGAATGAGGGCGCCAAATATTCATTTATTAAAAACTGTCTCTTTGTTAAACATTTCATTAATATTTTCTTTATTTTTCACGCTATGGTAATCGAAGCTGGATTCATTGTAAGTATTTTACCATTGCCATGGAAGTTAGCTGCTTTAGAGAAAAAGTACTGTATAACCGAATTCAACTGCCAAAACCTTCCTATGTAACTTTGGTCTAAGTCAGAAACAGTTGAGATCAGGTTTTACATCTCTGAAAATGCAGTCAGTCAAAAGATAAGACCGGTGTAGCATAACGAAAGCATAGAAAACAAAACAAGGAGTAACTAAAAATAAAATATTATCACTCAGTCACTGTCTCTTTATCGCTCTCTCTAATAGAAACCAAATTCCTTAGCGTGACTTCGTATACGTCTATAAAAGTGTTAGGTTTGCGTTACAATCAGTGACAAAACTTTTTTTACTATGACAATAATTCTGTCTTTCTAAGGAGAAACGTGTTGCATTAGAGAAATACGATTAAGAGAAAAATAGAAAATGCTGGACAGTAAAATTGTTTCTGCGAAATTTAGTTATCCGTTATGCCTTCACCATACAGCTGTGAGTTGTTCATGACAGACTATCTATATCTATAAAACAGTTCCGTAACTGACTAACTGACTGACTGACTGACAGACAACGCACAGACCAAACCGCTGGACCTAAAGGGTTGAAATTTTGCATGGCGATTCCTCTTATAGCGTAGGGGTGCACTAAGAAAGATTTTTGAAAAATTCTTCTTAGATTTTTTTAATTAAATTTTTAAGCTATTTTTGTAATATTCTTTAAAGTTTGCATTTAAAATAATAATCTGAGGGTTATAAAGTTTATATCACGAGAAAGATCATAAAAATTCCTTTAAAATGAAATCTTTTTCGAATCTTTGCCTCCATTTTCTGATTTTTTGGTGAAGTTTTAAAGATTAATTTTTAGAATTTAATTTATTAAATGCTGATCACGTGGTTTCTTTTCTTTTTGTGATACTTTAAATTATTTTTGCATCACGTGCATAACAACGAAATAAATTGACAATTATTTTTTTATCTTAAGTGGCAGACGATTGGACATTATCAAAAAAAAATATTAAAATAGAGTAAAAGAAATGCTCCTCAAACTGTACTATATTCTTTAGTATGTTCTATTAGATTTAATTTCTGTATTTTCTTCTACATTATTTTGTCTATAAAAATATCCATTACGATTTATTTATAAATATATTTTTGGGGTCTTTTTTTTTGGCATTAATTACATACATTGACCATTGTATTAATTATAAATATTTCTTTTGATTTTTTTTGGCATTAACTCCATACATTGACCGTTGTATTTAATTTGAATGTACTCCGTAGCGAAGCACGGGTATTCAGCTAGTTTCAATATAAAAAGTAGAATTCTCTCGGGGTGATGAATGTTCAATTACCTATATTTAATATTTTACTATCATTAGATGCAATCCCTCAGTCTTCAGCTTTGCTGCAATATATTTTACATTTGCCTTAATTTTTTTTGGATTTGATGCCCATGGTCAAACTGGTATTTTATTGAGCAGACGATAAACTAGCAAAATTACTTTTCAGTCTGTAAAACTTTCATATATAATCTAAAATAGTGGCAACTCTGTTGTAAAAATTGATATCGTGGCATTTTACCCTTATTTTATGTAACTGTAATCTTTATAAAAAGAAATTAATTATTATTTTTAAAAAATATTCCCCAATATATCTCTCTTTCGGGAATGCTCCTCCCCTGTTTTAAATATATATTCTAGTTATTCGCATAAATGTAAAAAAAATAAATGCAAAAAAATTTGAATCACGTATAGACAGAGCAATTTTTATGAAAATGTACTGACAATTCATCATACCTCACTTAAAACGTAGAGAATTTAGTTTCAGAGAGCATCATCAGTCAAAATCAAAACTGCCCTGTATTTTTAGATAATGTTGCTAATGGTACAAGAACTGATATTTTAGGATATTCTCGGCAAATTTCAAACCGATGAAGAGCGATGTTTTTTCTCTGAAAAATTTCAGAGATGAATAAATTTAAAAATGGATCTTTAAACATTAAACGACCGCTTTTTTCGAAGAGATGTTGCCCAGAAAAATGTTTTGCAGTGTTCTATTGACGGTAAAAATTTTAGTGGTGTTTGTTTATAAGCATAATTTGTTATAAGCCATACTTTTGCTAGAAAAAAAACTTCTTTACCGCAGTGAGTTAACAAACAAAATTTTCCAGTTAAAGGGGAAAGTTTTATTATTAACATTTTTTACAAATTAAAAAAAATCAGTATGATTAAAATAATATTTATCTAAAGTAATTTTTAAATCGCAATTTTAAAGAAAGCTAATACTTTAATAAAGAAAAACTTTTAGAATAGAAACAATAGATGGAATATTGATTTATAAATTTAAAAGAATTAACTTATCTCTTTTTAAACTTAAAAAAATGTTTTTGTATAAACTAAAAAAGTTGTTAAAACATTCTTCAGTATTTGTTCAACAATTTGTGCAAGAGGAATTGCTATAAATAGGGTTTTTTCCCAGTAATTTATATGAAACCCCTTAAAAAAATTATATGATTCTTATTGTACTCCTTTCCCTAGATCCAGTTTAATACCTATACTATTCATGGACAGTAAAAGGTCTTATCACTCTTTCTTGGAGAAATTCATTTCCTGTCGAGATCATTTTAATGGCTCTAATTGGGAAAAATACAAGCTATTAATGTTATTCATTGTACCGTACATTTCTATGGAGTCTCGTAGTTGCGTTTTCTAATGTAATTAGGGCTGAATGGATATTGAATAAGTGTACGAGGAACAAAAACAAATGGAAAATATATGTTTTTTAGTATTTAATATTAATAATACATTGCAGGTCTTCATACGGATATCTTTGAAAATACATTTTCAGTTGTTTTATAGTGATTACTTCATAACCAAAATTAACATTTAAAGTTTATGTGAAAATTTAAGAAATTTTCTTCTAATAAAAACTATTAAGTCAGATTTAAAATTTCGTCACTAATCTTTTGATTTTCTGAAAAAATAAAACTATTTAAGTAATCATTTTTTTTTTAAATTCGCTAGAATATAAAAGGACCTACCACATTAGGTCTTAGGCATATTAGTATTTAAGCATAAAATTATATTTTATTACAATCTTATTGTTATATTAACTACTGCGAGTTTCATAAAGGGAGGTCAGTCCATACCATGTCTCTTTGATGTAATGGTCAGCTTACCTGAACGATATCCAAGTAGGTCTTGTTCAGGATTTCCGACAAAACCTAGTTTTTTTTTATGGAAATGATCTGATAGAAAAATATCACATTAATTTTCTGAAATATTTATATAATTGATATCCGAAATCGTAATATATGTGTCCTGTATGCAATCGCCAAATTTTTAACTCCATGAGTGTATTTTCATTAGGAGTTTATTGTTACGCTTCCGAATGGCAACATCGAGAGTTTGTAAAAAATATTACGGATGTTGACATGAACCATAGAAGCCACGTTTTAAATGTAACGTAGTTATCAACTTACATAAAGAAAAGGGTTGTGGTGATAAAACGAGTGTTGTGTAAGGAAGTAAAGTTACATCCTGACATAGCGAAGAGGATTTCGCTAATATGTATATTTACATCAACGTTTCGGGAAGCATGAATAACTTCGTAACTCATAAGTATATTAAAACAAGCAAGATCAAGTATATTAAAATCGATAATGCATATAAAAGATATCTATATAAAATATTTGACGATTCCAAAATACCTTTCTAGTGCAGAAAACTAAATCGTTATAAAGTCATATATATAAACGCAGATTGTGAGAACAAAGATTCCTTTGGTCATATTACCTTAATTTGAATCTATAAAAGGCTACTCATTAAAAAAATATAACAACAATTCAAAGCATTAATCGATGCATATAGTATCAATTGACAAATTTAAAATTAGAAAACACATAAATTATTACCGAGTGATTAATCTCCCAAAATCTTTTCACAGCTTTACAAAATAGTCAGATGTTTTTGTAACACCGGTCTTTACACTTGTTTGAAAAACTGGAGAATAGATCTTACTGACAAATCCCAAGATGATCCTCAATAATGTTAGGCTCCATGTTTAGAAACCTGTTAATCATCAAAATATCACTGACTTATCAGTGTCAGTTAATATGATTATTAATGTTTAAGTATTAATCAGAGGGTGTCATTACAGTGTACTCTTTGAAGGCTGAAACGTAGTCATTAGTGGCAAATTTTAAAGTCACACGCGGTTAATTTAATATTTGTGTTGTAATTACAGAACATTTACGGCAAGACGAATACGGTTGTTATTAATCTGTGTATACGCATTTAATACGAGTTTAATATTTTGTGCTCATAAAAAATGGAAAATATAAATTTAAAAGAGTAACATTCATTTCTTTGTTTGCACCTTAATTCACATGCATTTAGGATATTCGAATATAATTAATAAATAGTAAATGTTCAGTTCCTTTTTAAATCCCCATTACAATACGTTTTCCTTTGTGGATTATACTACGATCTACATTCACTTTTATATGCATTCGTGTGTTAATCCCACCTTTGCAAATTTATAAACGCCATTTTGTCTATCACATTCCCAATGATGGACAAAATCTATTCCATTAGCTATTTTCAGCATTTTCCTTACCGAGCACAAGAAAAATATAATATGAGTGATTTGTTATTTAACATGCGATATAAAATGACTATTCCTGTAGTAATTTTTATTTTATTTCCAAATTATGATACAAATTCACTTGCCCATGTATCATTATTATTACATTTCCTTCAATTATTAACTTTATTTACCACGATAAGTAATTATTTTATCTCTTTTTGGTATGGTTAACTTAATTTCTCTGTCATTAAAAAAATATTATGATAATTTGTTTTCTCCAATTCACGTTTCAAACATCAAGAAAAACCTACAATATTCATTTGAAATACAAACTTAGACACTCTAAAAGTATTTTACTTGATTTGGTGAACGCCTGACTTGAAAGACAACACCCGAGAATAAGCCCCGACTTCAACTATAATTGGGCGCGACATCCTCTTATTGATGAACTTTCTGTGCCATTTTTCGATAAGCAATTCACACGTGCCCAATTACCCACCCTCTGGGATGCTTGACAAATTGTGTGTCAAGCCAGACCATTCCGAGCGTCAAAAGTATCAAAAAGTAGCTCCACCTCTTCCTCATTTAGAGTATCAGATTGTTTAGCAATTTTCATATCATAAGATATTTCAAATTGATGGGACACAGAGAGAAATTAAAGTTTTATTTTTTGCGTGGTCTTATTAATCACTTTGTTATCAATAAAGTAAACTTATGTTGGGGTAAATATTCACATAAGGCCTTATAATCAACCATTTTAAATTCCGTACTAACTATCCAAAGAAGTTTTTTAATATATTAATGACAGTTTATTTCCTAAATACTGCTTAATATTTTATCATTAAATACTACATTAAATACTCCTGAAGTACTTTTAATACCAGTGGACACAGCCTGATAATTTTTTTGTAATTACAGAAGTAATTTTAGTGATAAATGATTGAGAAAGGAGAGTGTAAATATCAGAGAAAGTTACCAGTTTTACCAGTCAGAAAGTTACCAGTCAGTGGACACTACCTGACATTTTTTTCGTTAATTACAGAAGTAATTTTAGTGATAAATGATTGAGAAATTAGAGTGTAAATATCAGAGAATGTTACCAGTTTTATTTTAATTGGTTGACTGGACGAAATTATACGAAAATTTCACCTACAATTTAATTATCTAATAAAATCAAATTTTGACACCAAAAATATATTTGTGGGAAACTTTGGATTTTAAGACGTTGACAAGTCACCATACCGCTTTTCTTAAAACACTTCACTAATTTTACGTACTTTCGAATTTATATGCGCTGGATTCTATGACGTAAAAGTTAAGAATTTATGGCAACAATATTACAATTAGTCTACCTGAACGCTTTTGAAAAAAAAAAGTATTTTGGGATCGTGGTAATCCCATTACATTCATTTTATTATACAATCTCGGGTATGAAAATCTGGGTTAGAAATTCGAGTAAGAAAATCTGGGTTAATGTGGCCTCGGTGTAGATGTCGGTTGTTATTTTCTTAAAAATGTCAGTAACACAAAAGTCGAATTCTTTTAATTATCAAAACTTATTAAAATCTTGTAAAATGTGTTAATACGTCTAGCCAGACACAGTTTTATATTTGAAATCTGATGCTCTAACACTAGAATTTAGTATAAGCATTTGCATATAATTCATATTCTTTAGGGGACATAGTATTTGTGACTTCGATCCATTTATAGATTCCGAGTTTTCTCGACAGTTTAAACAGATGTCAGTTATAGGTTGAATGTTTTAACATTGAATTTGTTATATTCGTTTTGATTTTGTTTGCACGAACGTTAAGATTATCAAATTAGCATAGAGGAACTTTAGGTCTATTTTTTTAGACAAAAACAGTTTGGTACCCTGAAGGTTTTTTTACCAGGTACTTAAGAGTAAATAGGGGTTAAAATATCTGCCAAAATTGTTCAGTAAAATAAATGTAATTGGCTTAACACGATCCCAAAATACTTTTTTCTCAAAAATGTTCAGATAGACAAATTGTAATATTGTTATCATAAATTCTTAATTTTTACGTCTTACAATCCAGCGCATATAAATTTGAAAGCACGGGAAATTAGTGAAGTGTTTTAAGAGAAGTGGTATGGTGACATCTCAAAATCGTAAAATCCAAAGTTTCCCACAAGTATATGTTTGGTGTCAAAATTAGATTTTGTTAGATAGTTAAATCATAGGTGAAATCTTCGTATAATTTCGTCTATTCAACCAATTAACATAAACTGGTAACTTGTCTGATATTTACACTCTTGATTCTCAATAATTTATCACTAAAATTACTTCTGTATTTACCGAAAAAAATTTGACCGTTTCTGGATTAAGTTAAAACACAGTTAATACTATTTTCTATCGTTTATCAACCGGATATAGGGCAGGTTTAGAACGAAAATTCTTATATTTAATTTCCGGCAAAGATAAATCATTAAACTTCGTAATATCATCTGCCCTCAATGTTCGTTAAACTTTTTTCTGTTTAAAAATGATTAACATGAACTGTATTTAATTTTTGCAACTTAATCAAAATTTAATAAGCCACTTCCACCTGCTGATTTAACAATTGACAATTTAATAAGTTTAAACCATTAAATTTGCATCTTATCTGGCACAAATAATGTATCCTCCGTACAAGAATTAATGTGGAAAATCAGGCATGAGTTTAAAGCACATGATCGGATAATCTACGGCTCTAGATTAATTCTCATCAAACTCGAGCAACAGCCTCTTTGTAATGGAGTAATCATTCACCGTATTACAGTATCTGCCACCCATGTGTCAGTTACTTCTCTATGCTAACAAAGTTCAAGTGAAAAATTACTCGACAGTGCAATTTCATTAGCTTTTGAATGTTACAAAGGGAAATGGATTAGTTGCCACTAATCGGTTTGTTTCGTGTCAGAAAATACTTTCAATTCATACATATATTTTAACAACAGAATTTTCAACATAGGTAACATATAGTTCTGGATTATAATTTTTATTGCTCATGTGACCGTCACAAAAGTTTACAGTAGACGGAATTTATGTTACGTTAATACCTTTGAAGAGATAAAACATTACCGTTATGAAACATTACCTTTGAAGAAAATAAACATTACCTTTATTAGAAAGCTACATTTGCAAAATTTAACTTGACTGGTTTTGTACTTCTGTTAAATTCTACATTTTGTAAAATTATTATAGAAGGGAATCAAATTAATCAGAATTGGTAAATCAGCTTTTATTTACGAAAACCTTTTTCGGTTCAAAATTTTGCAGAATTTCTCCAAATTTAAGGATTTAAATGTATATGAAATTATAATTGAAATTCGTCTGCAGGAGAAAGGATATTTACGAACGTCATAAAAAAGCATTGTCCGATAAATACTAATAAAATTAATATTTAAAACATGTTTCTATTATTAATTCAAGTAAAAGCAGCAAGGGAAAAATATATTAAACATCCTTAAAATTATGAATATCAAACAGGAAAACCGATCACACATGAACAGTTGCTTAATAATATAATAAAATAAGCCTTTTTGAAAGTTTCTTTTCAAAATAAAATAAACTACTATATTGCAAAGGTACCAGCTATGAATTTCCTTTCCTGTCTTTTATTTATTTTTTAGAAGTTACCTTAAACTATATTAGATGACGTCGAGCCAGGCGAGCGCATTATTCTATAAGAATACGTCATGTTTTTATTATTATGAGATGGGAATTGGAAAAAGTTTAATCTCACGATATATTGCAAACTTGTGGACACGTAAAAAAAATATGTTAAGTTCAACAATTCATTTGGTGTAAAATTCTTTGTTAATGAATGGTAACAATTTTGCATGTATATTTTCAAAATAACGAACAAGACCGTGTATATAATTTCTTATGAGAATAGGCCTTACAATAAAGAATTATTACAAATACTTTGTCCATCTACAAGAGAGGAGAAATTAAAGAAAAACTAATCTAGATACTTATGTCTGATGTCATATTTACTTTAAAAAACTTTCAGAATATATTTACAATGTATCTGATTAAATAAATCGTCCGCAAAAATATGCCGTTATTTCTAAAACTTTGATTCATAAAATTTTCACACTAGTTTTCGATTTTCTAGCTCGGATGTATTGTTTCACATCCATGCCATCCATTTTGCTGCTGAATTCGGGACCGAACTGTCTCCCTTCTTAGTACTATTGGGCAAAAACAAGCCCATTGTTTTAAGTACATTTGTGTAACTTCTTTAGAGACTTTCCAAGCATTTTTTGCTTTTAAGGGGATTTCTTTTCTGCAGCGTGTCTCTACAACGGGTAGTATGCAAGCGTAATGGACCGACACTGAATATTTTGTGATACGAAATATTTTGTTTCTAAGTGGAAAGGGAAAAAAGAACACCCACTCTACACATTGTTTACTAAAAATTTTTAGTTTGTATAGAAGTAGCCTGTATAAAATAAGAAAGCCTCATTTTTTATTAAATACTGATCGAAATCCAGTTTTGAAGCTGTTCCTCTATTATTTATGAGACTCTAACCTTTCGAAACTCACTTTGGCCTTTACTTGTATTCTTTTACATGGAATTACGCTCTGGAAATTTTCAGAAGGTGTTCTGCATAATTCAGAGTTCGTAGAATCTTACCTAAGTATATCAAGATAATAACGATGAATATCGAGTTTATGTATTAAAATTAATAATCTATGGCTAAAATTGTAGAACTAACAGTTAAAAAACTAGTTATAATCTATTAAAATAATAAAACCATCTAAATTAACGAAGAAAAATTCTCAACAAAGATTTAGCGATAATCTGTTGAGAATTGGCTTTTCTAGAGCAGTGTACGATAAATGTGAATTACATTAAAAAAAAGAAATTTTAAATTTTGTAGGTTTTTTTTGCGTTTTATTTTACAGAACTTAGCCTTTTTTGTACTTTTTTACAATAAATTAAGCTCTGGAAATTTGTAGAGGGCGTGTTACATAATTACGAATTTGATGCACTCTTACCTAAGTGTATGAAGGCAAAAAAGAGGAAGAGCAAGTTTGCTCATCAAAATTAGTAATCTATGGTTAAAATTGTAGTACTAAATACTTAAATTATTAGTTATAATCTTCTAAAAAGTAAAACCCTCCAAATTAATTAACATAAATTCTCATCAAAGATCTATAAATAATCTATTAATAATTGGCTTCTCCAGAGAAGTGCGCGATAAAATGTAAATTGCACTAAAGAAAGAATAGTTACATTTTGTAGTTATTTTATTTTGCAAAATTTCAGTTTTGCATTTTCTTGTAATTTTTTATACGGAACTGCACCATGAAAAACTTGTAGAAGACAAGCTACATAAATCAGAGTTTGATACAGTCTTACCTAATTATATCAAGGTAGAAAAGATGAAAGGCGAATCTATATAGGAAAATTAATAATAGTAGTCTATGATTAAAACTGTAGAACGAAACAATTAGATTACCGGTTATAATATGTTAAGAAATAAAACCTTCCAAAAAAACGAGCAAAAATTCTAAACCAAGATCTGGAGATAAGCTTTCGAAAATCGACTTTCCTACAGAAGTGTGCAATTAAATGTGAATAACCTTAATAGAAAATATTTGAATTTTGAAGTTATTTGTATTTTTCTATAAAGAATAAAACTGTAAATTTTAGTTTAAAAACCGTTAACTTAGATTTATCACAAATTCAAAGATTTTTAAATAGTAACTCTTATGTTTTACATAGATCTAAACAATTTTTTTTACGATAAAAATAATTAATATACCAGTTTTATAAAAGCTGCTATGACAAGAAGGAAATTCAAAGTCGTTAAAATAATTAAACTGCTGCCATTTAAGTCTGAAAAAGCTAAAGTCTAAAAATTATACAATTAGAAACCATATATTAAAAATGAACTGATAGGGGAAAATAAATCTAGGCTAACGATAATAACACAGGTCTGCAAAAAAAGTATTTTTAAAAGTTGTTTGAACTGATTTCTATGTATTTTTCAGTGCTGATTTCAAAAATGAAATCCATTTTTATCTATGACGTCAGGTTATCTCACAAAAAGGGTGTGTATTATGGGTGAAACACTCAATTTAACGCAATTTTGTACATTTTTTTTCTAAAGGTTCTAAATTTTAATAAACAGATAAAAGATGCCATGGTTTACATTTACACAACAGAATATTGAAAAAATGTACATAACTATAGTCAAAAGTCCTTGTAGAAGTGATTTCGCTTCACATCAACACTTCTTTTAGTGTTCTTCCTGCTGTGGACAGCTTATTTATATATTATATATATAGTATATATATATATATATATATATATATATATATATATATATATATATATATATATATGTATGTATATATATATATATATATATATATATATATATATATGTGTGTGTGTGTGTGTGTGTGTGTGTGTGTGTGTGTGTGTGTGTGTGTGATTCATAACTTTCTTTTTCCCCAAGCAAATAAAAAAAAGGTTTGAAGAGAAATTCTTACAAAAACTTAGACCAACTTTTCATAAAAAAGATATGATGCAGTAGTTTTATTTCTATTCAAACTTTGTTTGTTTCACTAAACATTAAAAATATTGCTATGATGGAAAATGTTTACATCCTGATTCTTTAAAATAAGTGCAGAAATGTATTTTTTTAATGTAGAAGAATACAATAAGACAGCTTACAGCATTATAAAAAATTTGATGTGACGTCATCTCGAGATGCATACGAAAATTAAGTTACTCAATATCTGTCTGGACAGTTTCTTATCAGAAGTAAAATATGATCAATAATTTTTAAATAACGAGATGAAAACTACACAAGGAAGTCAATTTCAAAACTCCGTAAAGTCCTCTTGATATTATCTTTATTTTATTGCGAGGTTTACGTTACAGAGGTCTAGTCTGGAAGGAGCCATACTGTTTACAAAGCACTTTGCAATATATATATATATATATATATATATATATATATATATATATATATATATATATATATATTACTAGCGTTAGGCATACATAGATGAAAAATTATTCAGTGACAAATGTGTAAGATAATAGATTCTTATTTTTTAAATATCAAAATGAAAAGATAGATCATAATGAATCAAAATATTGACCTTTGTTTGGTCTTTTTTATCTTCATTTTTTACTCTGTTTACTCTTTTGTCTTTATATTCTACTACAAAAATAAGAAAGATTAAAATTATCTTTTTACGGAAATCTAATCTTATTCTTTTATTTATAAAATTCGAGAATTTTGTTTAAAAAATAAATCTCGCCTGTGAGGCAATTAAGGAAGTACTCAAATAAAGCAAATTAGTCAAATACTCAAATTGTATTCATGTTCAAGACGGCTATATTAAACTTAGTAAAGCTTAAAGTTTTTTGCCCGATGTCAAGAAAACTATAAATCGAAATACGTCTCGACTTTTTGGCGCCACCACAAAGTATTTTTCTTAGAAAATTATCTAGAAATAAAATTCTTAAATCTTTTTGCGTATACTTTATGTCTCCAATATCTTACTAGAAACCTACATATTTTAATAAAAATAATCTCCTCTATTAACTTTGCACAAGACGGTCGCTCCTCTAGTCCTTAAGCTAAGGGTATGCTAATATATTTTGTTGATAATATTTTTAGATAAATTTCAATTTTTCATCTTATTTTGTCGTTGAAAAGAACTTGTTCTCTTCCTTTTATTTACGTTTTGTTTCAGTAATTGCATTGAAGGGTATTTGATTTCTATAGCCACACTTTTAGGGTTTGTAAAAAAATTATCTTTGAAAAATTGAATTAAGATAGTATTAAATTTTCTTTCCAGATGAAATATAACATTAAATAGTAATGAATATTATTCCTATAATGAACAGCAGTGCCGCTTGTAGCGTAAAAACTAAACTCATGGTGCAACAGTCCGATGTGCCCACTTCCGCTTTCAACCTGACGTAGGACCCCCCCAAGAGTTTAGTTCCCAAGGATGTTTGGTCCTCATTTTATAGACCCACTCAAAAGATAAAAGGCTGAGTCAACCATGCCCACGTGGCAGCTTGACGCTTTTAACCACTGTGCCACCGGGCTTCGAAGCTTGCAGCTTAATAAAATATAATTTCTTTGCATGGGATATATTCTCTTTTTTTTCTATTTCTACTCGTATAATAAGGGGAAAATCTCAGTGTACCATAAAATAAGCTTTGTACGTATATAAGTGAGAGATTTATAAACTCGAAGAGGGAGATATTTTGATATAATATGCTTTAAAGAAACTGCAGCATTACAAATTCATGAAAGATTACAATCCATGCAATTTTGTAGGTTTACAAATCTATAATAGAAGTTAATATACAGAGACTTTCATTGCAAATGCTATCCAGCAATAGTATATTTATTAGAAATAAAAAAATGTCATTTTTTTTCAATTTTTACTTTAAAAAAATCTATATTCAAAATCTTTTTATTTCACTTTACGGAATATTTTTTCAAGTCTTCAACAAATGAAAGCCATAGCAGGATTTGCTAATAGATTTTCGAAAGATTTTGATACTTATATTTTTTTATAATACAGTGGAATCTCAATCTATCATTTTTAAAGGGAGCTATTGCACCGAACGATCAATTCAGGAAAACTATAGAAGCGGGAAATTAACAAAGAAATATTATCGTCAGGTCAAGATGAAGTAAACGACACATACGGGAAAACGATGATTCGGGGAACGATCGATCGAGTTTCTACTGTAGTTAAATAGAGAAATGTTTTTCTTTGGTCCATGAACTTTCTACAAAAGACTCCTAAATCATTTAATGAATAAAACATTTATTCTAGGGTTTTTTTTTAAGATGGTGCCTAAGAAGAAAAAGAAACGTATATTATGATGTGCAAACTTTTTAATCATATTAAGATTTCTTCACCATGCAGTTCAATCAGTTTTTATAACATGTACATTTTCAATCAGTCTCTCATTTGGTAGTTCGTAAGTTGTTCTAAAACATATATACATATGTTTCTTGGGGGGGGGGGGGAGAATTTAGAATTTGTAAGACAATTTTTAAGATAAAAGTAAGAGAAGAAAGCAATTTCCCCCTTGTTTGGCTATTATAACTTACGTACTGCATATACTCACAGGAAAGAATTAATAAGATCTATGTATGACAAAATCAATCATCAATATATAATAAATAATTGCATTTTCAAAGCTAGGACATTATTTGCCTGAGAAAATTGCAACATTATGTATACCAAGCAAAGCTACTCCTGACTGGAGGGCAATTTCCTTGGTGTCCAATCAATCAGTCCTTAGAGGTCAATCAGTTGGTGATAAATTTAACCAAGCGTTATACGGTTGTATTCCAATTCGTTTAAATTTCTATATGGTCACAGCCTTCGGCGTAACGAATCCCACTCATACTCAATTGATGGAACTTTCTCAATTAGTCCAGAACGAGTGGGAGTGCTTAATGCCCAATCATTTGCTCCAACAAAGATACAAAGTTATAATTTCTTGTCAATTTTCACCACCTGTGGGTTACATTACCAGGATACATGTCTTCTTTTTCTCGAAATGTGTAATAAATAATATGTATAAAAAATATCTAGTTTTCTCGTTCAATAAGTTTTTCAAAATTCCTATGCCAAAATTTCTACCTTACATGCCTAACATTTGGACAATATGAATGTTACTGGATTGTCATACCAGCAGAATAACCATGGGCATCATCTGATACCGAATGTCTGCTCCAAGAATAAAAAGACGAAGAAGACATTTGGGTTGAGATTGTTATACATAAAAAGAATTATCGAACAACTGACTAGGTAGTAGAGAAATAGTAGTAGAGATATAAAGGGACTACTAGACATTTTGGTAGCTGAGTATGAATAATCTATTTTAACAAGTCGTAAGCAAAAGCTCATTAGTCTTGTGAAATATTATTAAGACTGGATTAAGCAAAATTATATTAAATAGCAATCAATATAAATAAATTCACACTTTAGTGCGGTTGTTATGAATCAAGTGTAAATAAAAAAAAATATTTGTATCTCTCACGACGAATAAAGTTCCTTAAATCGGCAATAATTTATGGGAGTGACAACTAGCTTTGGATTCCCATGAGCAGTCCTTTATCAGACCGAGGTATTAAACGTAAGAATGTGCGAATGAAGATGGCGTGTGCAGTTAAACAAAGCTAGTTCCTTGTCAGGTTATTTATATTCATATATTTGTGCTCCCTCAAGAACCTTATGAGTATTAATAACTTTCGTCGATTAGGGTTTGTTATTTACACATGAATTATTTAAAGTTCTCATAAACTATGGTAACATATATTATTATATTTTAAACTTGCAGATCTTTGAAGGTTAAATATTAACATATATGGCTATTCATAATATGGTATGAATATGGCTATTGAATATGGCTATTCAATGGTAAACAATAGATGACACCACATTGCCTTACAATAAAAAATAGCATACATGACCATTCATAATATGGTATGAATATGACTATTGAATAGGGCTATTCAATGCTAAACAATATGTGATACCATTTTTCCTTACAATAAAAAATAGCAAATATGGCTATTCATAATATGGTATTAATATTGAAAGGACTTTGCCTTAAATAGATGACTCCCAGCCTTTTTGTATTTTATGCTTTAATTGCATTTCTCGACAAAATACAGGCTGTTTACAATATGGATAAAAAGTTAAATTCGAGGGTTCACGACATCGACGAGTAAGGTCAGACTTGAGTTGTCTCTGCTGTCATTCAAGTCTTTCTAGCCCCGGCAGTATCTCCTTTCTGCGGCTCCAGCGTCATTCTGACTCACTTCATCTCTGAATCTCTGAATCCGCATTCGGCGACTTTATATATTCCGCTGAACGTTCTCGAAAGGTCGAGAAAACGCTGGTTTTCTTTATTCAGTTACCGTCCCAGACGACTAGGCATCTCCAGTCGGCAACTCCCCTTTTGTAGCTGGTTACTGTTCAGCGAGCTGTCGGTAGCTTTACCAACCTTTATGTCGCAAGGCAACTGTCTGTCTGCATCCGTCTAAATTAATTATGTGCACAAACCGTGCGTTGGTTGGTCTTCCCGGAATTTCCACGCATAAAATATTCGCTAATGTACGGGAGGCGATACAATATGGTATTTAATATGGCTATTCAATAATACACAATAGATGACATCACTATTCCTTGCAATAAAAATTGAAATACAATAAGGGTCGCCCCAAGTAACCCCGTTTATTAAACCGATTACGTATAAAAGAAAAGCATTATGCACAGTAAACAGTTTACACTTCGTTAAGATCATCAAATAATAGAATAACGAAATTGATCTCTTTCCTTTGCATTTATGTACAACTTTACTTTAAATATTTTGTTCTTGAAGTAATATTTAGCGCATTTTCCTTGAACAAAAATATCAGACTCAAAATTAATCTTATGCATCGATTTCTCGCTCCATTTGCATCTTCAAACGCTTGTTTCCGGACTATTTTCAATTGTCATCATCCAGGAGAAAAAAAATTTTGAATTATCATTCAGCCGTGGGCAAGACCCGTTCAAGATGTAGAGAGCTTTTACTTGCTACATCACGTAATTAACTGCTCCCGATAACATCTGTCTCTGACAGGAGCTAATATTAATTTAAAAGCGCAGTTATTTGTTGCATTCTTGTAAGTCGTGTTTATGATTGTTTAATCTTCAATAATTAATCTCTGAATTGTGCTGAAAGAACGAATAACGAATCGTAGCTTTGTGATCTAAAAAGGGTTTTATTTTGAGGATAAATTCTTCTAGATAACTTTTGAAACAGCTGGAGGCATAAAAAAATACGTTTTACTTGCGATTGTAAGATAAGATGAATTTTGGAAAGTTAAATATCTTAACTTCTGCATATAATATTTTATCTATATGTGTAATTAAAATTTTGCCAATCTGTCTATCAGGATGTATGTTCACTATACAATCTTAAGCTCATCTATCGACCAGGACTATATTTCACGGTGTAACTCTCTAGAAACCTTCGGAAAACATAAGCAAACATGAAACATAGACATTTCATCACTATCCCATGAATCATCCTCTTCACAGTTGCACTCGCGGAATTAAACACTCACCATTATCTATCATCTGTCTGTAATATTTTTTTAGTAAAGTCAAGTGGGGAAAATCACTTTGTGAGCGTATTATTGTGCATATGCTTTTATATTAGTTTTGTGTTTTTATACAGTTATATATATATATATATATATATATATATATAGAGAGAGAGAGAGAGAGAGTGGAACCTCGTTCGATCGTTCCCCGAAACGTCGTTTTCCATATCTGTCGTTTACTTCATCTAGACCTGAAGATAATATTTCCTTGTTAATTTACCGCTTCTATAGTTTTCCCGTATTGATCGTTCAGTGGAATAGGTCCCTTTAAAAACGACAGATCGAGATTACACTGTATATATATATATATATATATATATATATATATATATATATATATATATATATATATATATATATATATATATATATATATATATATATATATATATATATATATATATATATATGCTGTAAGCTTTACGCTCTACAACTGATGGTCTTAATCCTTCTTCTGTATGATGTATGATACCGCAAGTAATTAGCCTTCTCTTTTACTAAGAACTTTTACTAATTTTCTCTTACAATTTAATGGAAACGACAAATATCGGTTTAGGAGGCAATAGATGACCCGAAGGACATATGTTGATGACCCTCATTTTAGAAGGTGTAAGAAGGTGAAATATAAAGGGCATCCCACAATAGCAATGTCACACACGAGATAGAGGAATATTTATAATATGTAAAATTATGTAATCCCTTTTCACTTAATTCCTCTCATATCCTTGTGGTAGAAAAGTTTGCCAGGTAGGGAGCTTCTTTCTCTCCTGGGTTGGATCACCTGTACAGTACTTCCGTAGTAAAGAAACCGACAAAATTGCACTGCAGACATTCAAATATCTTCATGGCGAATGCTGTCTTATTGAGAAAAAAAATATTCATTTTTTAGATATTTTTAGAGACATGGATGATGTCTATTAAGGAATCGCCCCGCATTTATGTGACGTGCCAGTAAAACTACTAAACGCCCGCTTGTTGGTTAAAAAATATTTTTCATTTATATCAATAACCACCTTTTGTACGTTTACCTAAAGTAACAAGGTTAAGATGTTGTAAGGTATACATAAGATTCGATTCACAAGAATCGAACTTTTGAGTGAATAAATTAAAGAAGCTGCTTGAGATATGCTAATTTCGGCATACCCGCTTGGTATAAATATCATGCAGCTTGATTAGAAAAAAAAGTTTGTTAAGGTTGATAGATGAGCGTGAGGGAGCTACGAGGTAAGCAGCTCCAAGTGTTAACCGGCGCTTGTGCTTAGGGGGCTCAAAGTTTACGTGTAAGAACTGCTGGTTTGACTCTCTAGTTTGTGAGTATTGCAAAGTGTATTTTTATTGAATGCTAATATATATTCCGTACAAGTAGTACGTATGCTTATTTCGGTAAAAGCAAATTCTATATGTGCAACGAATTCAATAAACATTGTTTCATGTATAAACTATGTTTGTATCAAATTCATTTAGTGTGCCACTTCAAATTATATACACCCAAGTCTCGGTAGAAGTAGACTATACTCCACAATGTTTCTCAAAATTTGAAAGAAATAAAGAGAAATAAAAAAACAAACTTGAACTGCTGGTTTGAACACTTAACTGCCAGGTTGAACACTTAATGTGTTGTCTTAATATTTTTCGAATAAATTGGCTATTCAAAGAAATTTCCTAGAAAAAAAAAACTTAAAAACCGCAACATTACATCATCAAAACCCAACAACTTAGAATAATCGGTTATGCAATGCTGGTTCGACAAGCTATAACAGGATGCAATAATTTATGTTGTTTTCATACTACAATACAGATTTCATTCATTGATAAGTTTATAAAGGGCACTTCATAATATCAAAAAAAAGGGAAAACATTTCTTAAAAATCTCCGAATATTTGATTCCTTCAAGCATTTTTAGAGCGGGAATATCAGTTGATTGAAAACATGATTGCTTGATTAGCAGTGTACTTCGGGGACTTGTCAACTTGGCAACTTCCGGGAGGTGGTTTGAAATTTCTAGAAGCAACATTTCCTCTACAAAGCTAGTGACTTTATCTTGCAAACATATAATTACTATTTCCCTAGGATGAAAAGCTCAATTTTGACAAACAATTTTTCCTGCGAATCAGACTTGGTTGTGCATGCTAGCTAACTTTTCTAAGAAGCCAACAGTGATAATCTTTACTATCGTTATTTCTCCATCTATTACTTAGAACACTTTCCTTAACTTTTTTCAACCGCGACCCCTTTTGGCCCGAGAAAGGTTTTCGCGATACATAAAATAAATATACATAATAAACGTAGGTATATAAAATAAATATACAAATAAAACATTGATTTATGTAATTGCCCAATTTTTAACTCTATGCTTTTAATAATAAGTTTATTGTTGCACTCTTGGATGGCAATAATGAGAGGTTGCTCTATAGCAGTGGTTCCCAACCGGTGGTCCGCGAGAGCCTCGAGAGTGGTCCGGCACCACATAAAAAAAGTTGTCAAATAAATGGGGGTTTTGAAAGCAATGTTCTCTGAACTAGATGGGCCGAATATATCCGATGACTATCAGGTGTTGAATTAATATTTCTAAAGTTTAACATAATTATTTTATTAATAGAATATGATACTTTAGAATGTGAATACGTTAATTCTGTATTCCTTTTTCCTGAGGATATTCGATACCCCCTTCCCCCCCCCCTCAAGTCGGTGTGTGTGTGGCAGCGTTTTTAAATGTAATGAAGTTATTTGAGGTTAATGTTAAAAAAAGGAGGTATAAAGCGAGTGTTGTTTAAGATATAAAGTTACATCCTAACATGGCGAAAGTGGTTTCGATAATACTGATAATAAATCAAAGAAATTAAAGCGAAAAAAAGATCAGCTTATTTCTCTTTTATATATCCATAACGGGATGTTTGGTTTCTATAAAATATTTTAAATCAAAAGGGTTTTCGTGATTATCTTTGCTGATCAGTATTAAAGGATCTGACAAAGGGCCATTTCAGATGGAGGGGACATCTTTCGTGAACAGAAACCAAATTTTTATGATCCCTCTTTCCAGAAATTCTGTTTCGCGATCTACAGTTTAAACTACGGTTTAGAATAGTCTGCTTTACAAAAAAAATTGTCTAATTGGCATTTACACGGTTGAGGCTTGGCTTGGAGCGCTATGGTCAATTTTTGCTACACGAGGGCAAATTAGACAGGGACCTCCTGCTTAAAGCCGGTTCCGAACGGCTACAAACGTCGATGCCAAGAGTGGGATTCGAACCCACAGACTTTGGTACCGAAAGCCAGCGCTCTAGCCATTCGTCCACCGCCCGGCGTACACGGTTGAGGTTTTGAAAGGAGAAGGCACAGAGAGAAATCAGTAACAAATTGCGGTTTGAACTTATTTAGAACTTATTTCTAAAACTGAAGAACAAGAATATAGCCGTAGCACCTGCCTTGCAACGTACCTCCTGCCCATAGCTCACGATACTTAAGACCTAACGCTCAACCCCCACATCTCCTGTATGTTGATCTCATCTCGTACCACTGTCATTATATTTACTCAACAATACAGGCATGCAGTTAACATTCATGTTCCGAGAGAGAAATTTGTTAAAGAATTGATCTCCAGACATTAGCAGATAGGAGAGGGAACTTAAACAAAAACTTATTCACAAAACTGAAAGTAAATAATTGTGTAATATTCTGTAGTTTTCTGTAGTGAAAGTTTCTTCATTTTATATCATGCACGAAGTAAAAACCTTGTCTGTAATTTCTCTCCGACCGCAACATGAAAGTATATTGCAACAAGTATTGCAATTTAAAGTTTCCTCACGGGAATTGCAATTTTTAATTATCTAATGATGCTTATGTAATAAAGAGCTCTGCTTTAATACCTAGTACTTCAAAAGATATTATTTAAAAGTTAAAAGCGAGAAGAAATTTAATAATTTTTATCAGCTTCTTACATCATGCATTTTCTTTGTATTACATATGTTTTAACAAGTCATATATATATTAACTTACGCAGTTTTTATTATTCTATCCAAAAATATCTTTTGAAAAAAATTGCGTTAATTAATTTGTCTGTCTCTCAAATTTGAAATCTTACTTTTTATTCTGCTGTTATTTGATAAGCCTTATTTCGATTCATCAAATCTTTTACAAGTTTGTTAGGAATTTAAAAATTTTAATAATCGCATTTCATCAAATTAAATTTCATTCCTTGCGTGAAAAGAGAAAGCATATTAATTAAAATTCGGCAATCGATTTTACACGTTATAGCAGTTACTTAATTCAGTAAATTAAAATTGATATTAAATTTTATAAAACTAAATCAATATTCTGTTAAGTAAAGATATAAATAAAGAATATTTTAGATAAAATCTCATTAAATTTTCGGCCAGCGATCAATACAGCAGATGTTCATTTTAGTTTAGGAATTTATCAAACGAGATAATAAAAATACAAATTTTGTACGCAGGTAAATTAATAAATTGCAAATAATATAAACCAAATAAGTGGCCTAATGATACCACGAAGAAACAAACTGGCAAGTAAAATTCAGTTAAAAAATAAAATATGAAACAGAAATCTTCTTCAGATTTCAAAGTACGTGGAGTTTTCTAATTAGAATTATTCCTCTTAACTTCACGGAAATTTTTATTTTAATGTAGCTGCAAGTAATGCTTTATCTTTAAGCCATAAATTCATTATCTTTAATATTTTTGCTTTGCTTTATTGACCCTTAAAATGCAAACTTCAATTATTTAGCTTTTAATAGTCTTTTTAAATTGAGGTTTCTAAAACCATATAAGTAATTAGGTATAAATTATTGGGGAAATTTTATTAACTGTTGTTTCTCAAGTTCTACTTGTCTTTTTATTTTTTTTAATATAATGCTTTACTATTTCACGATGTTGTTATCTTAAAATTTACACTTACATAATTTAAAACTGTAAGAGTAATTGGTGATCATTATTTTAATCATAATGAATTTCAAGTTGAATTGCAGTCTCTTTTTTCTGTCATTAAATATGTCAGAGTTTTATTTGTTAAATTCCGACTTTTTAACGAATTTTTCTTCTTTTAACTCAGGTATAAAAAGTAAATTGCATTTACTTATTCAGAAAATAGTTTATGTATAAGAGGTGAATAATACTCACTTACACACATACACAAACACACACACATATATATATATATATATATATATATATATATATATATATATATATATATATATATATATATATATATATATATATATATATATATATATATATATATATATATATATATATATTTATATTTATTTATTTATTTATTTATTTATTTATTTATGTATTTATGTATTTATTTATTGTATATAAATTCAATATATATAAACATGAATCTCAGTTTAGTTAGCATCATTGTGCGATTTAGAACTAATTTCTTACTAATGTTAAATGTTAAAACTTTTACAATACAATGGTAAGAGATGAATGATTTTGAAGCCAAAGGAGATTAATTTACTCTTCCAATTAATTTATTCTTCCTGAAAATAACTATATGCTTTAATAATCAGCTTTGAACTCTAAATAACGACGTGAGATGATAATAAAATGAGAGTGTAAAAGTCATCTTTTGTTAATTATAACATTAACTTCGACCAATTGAACCCTAGGGGGTTTATTATTAATTCCTGAACTTAATAGCCGTGAAATTAGAAAGTCCCCATGCTGTAATCATAAGCTTCGTTTGGTCAGGCTTGTGGGAGGATTGATCATTTTGTATTTTAACCAAAAGACGGAGTTGCATCAGGGCAGATAAAGAGCATTTATCAGACAGTTTATTAATATTTGTATTGATGTATAGTACTTGAGGCTCTAAAATTCTGAAAATAATTACTTGTACATAAATTTTGGATGGTCAAACACTATCTATTTTTGAACAATTAAATGTAAAAATTCAGTTAAGTTTAAATGAAGACATTTAAAATCTATTTTAATCCATTGAAGTGTATAAAGATATCATACTCAGATAGCACATAATAATACTTTTCCATCATATTCGTGTAGGATAATTTTATTGATATTTGTAAGCTCAGACAAAAATATTTTATTGAAATAATCCAAATGACATTATTATGAAGAAAGAAATTATTAGCTAGCAAGAGTCTTTTCCCAAATGATTCATATTTTATAACAAACTTAAACCCTCTTAATCTTTCGAGATGTTCATTTTTGAAGAACAGTCGCGGTTACCGTTACACTTTCGGGATATCTTTAGATTCTTCATGTATTAAATTAGTTAGTCCATTTGAAAAAGAAAGCTGTCTCGAGGCTCAATGAGATTATTAATATGTTTCATCATAAAAATTTCCATATCGATTTTAGAGTGTACACTAAGTTTTTCGAAATTAATTTATAATGATGCAGTTTTCGCAGCACCTTTTTCAAAACCTATTCCTTTCCTGTATTAAAGATTAGGTTTTTTTAAAATTCTATACATTCAGATAGAGGAAATAATGGCATACCGATATCACAGTTGCTTTCGTCACTCCTCAATTTCACGCAAGTTGTCTAGAAAAACTGTAAATAAATATTATAGCATTGATTAATTCAACTACACTCTCTCCTTCTTAATAAAGGTCTGAAAACTCGTTACGCATTATGCATAATACACACGTGTTTTTGACAGTTTATTGAGTTGGAGATATGAAGTGGAGAAGCTTATGGTGCTATTAAGGAAGATCATTGCTTATGAAAGATGCGGTGATATTGCACATCTGTCTAGAAAAAAGTTACAGGTTTTCATCCAGCGGTTAACTGGGTGCTGCTTTTAAATGAATGAAATTTTAATGATAAAGTTTATAGCACAATGGACGTCACTCAAAATTAGCATCTTATTGCATAATGGGTTTACAATAAAATGCTAATTTTCAGTGGATATGTATTTTATTCTTTACAACACTATTGGCCAATTAAAGATAGAAAGATGCCACTGTATAATAAAGGTTAAAATAAGAGGTCCAGACTTATAAAATTCAGTATTAAAAATACCCTTATTAAAACACAGAGGTTATTAAATGATTATAAATTCATTCAGATGTAATTTTATTACACCTTCGTTCATAATTTCAAATGAAAGGAATTTTAAAATTTAACTATTTTACATTTTTACTGCAAACAGTACGGATAGACAAAGTTTATGAGAGTGTGGTATCTACTTCTGTTTTTATGTAGTAATTTAGAAAATATTTGAAAATGCCTATTGGGGTTTTTTTATGGATGCGAGTTATTTCTTTTACAATCTTCATGAGATAGATGATTATCTCACAAATATACGGACCGCTATATATAAAGGTGGCGTTCAAGTGTACTGGTGATAAAGACCGTAGCCATAAAAAAAACATTTCAGTGAATCAGAAGTTTCTGAAGAATACATAACAGAGAGTACTTTATATAGCAACGAATTCTAATAATATATTTGAAAACTAAATTTTAATGTTCTCGAGGCCAATTTGGTAGCCAGTTTACCTTATTGCAAACGATGCTGCCTACTTTAGTATTTGGAAACGGGAAAAAATCATACAATTAAATTGCAGCAATAAATTAGCTGTAAAAAATAAATTAACGTAGATAGAATTTGGCATCGTAAGTTAACAACCAATAGGAAAAATGATTTTTTCTTTGGGGTGGGGGGTGGGGGCTTTCACCTATGTAATAATTTTTCACCCGTGGTAATATTCAGCAGCAACATATATTGTTATTTTATGCCTCAATGATTAATAATTCATGAATATTAATAGGTGATAACTTACATTTACGTGAGGAAACTTCAGTTTATTACTATCTAATTTCTGTCGAGATTGAAAGTTAATTCACTCTTCCCGTACTTTTCTTTTAACTTTAGTTCATACAATTGACCATTATATTACTATTATAACTTCTGCCGTTAGATGCACGATTTTATCCATTTTAGCAATAACGACATTCACTGTGACAAAATCTGATCTAAATATTCAGTTGTTAATTTTGGAGTTTTGCAGTCGTTTATTAACAAATTTCCACTTCCAAATTACAGTCTCAGACAAGGCGGAGAAACAGTTATTTGATTTGTGGATTCTAGTGCAAATTACAGGTATTTACCCAAACTTCTGCTCCTAAGTAAACTAAGTGTTTCGAAAGATGGGCATTGAATAAAGTTATTACTGTATTACATATAGCGAGGTATGTTCATTCTATTTCAATAGTTGAGTTAGTAAATATAGTTCAGTCATTTCTTAGTAAGATATTTCTCTAGCAAATCCAATAATCCTTTCAAATATTATCCATATACACTATTTTTTTACGTATAACGCACCTGCGTATAACGAGCACCTATAATTTTAAACTACATTTTAAAAATTTTTAAGTATATTCTCCTCATAACTCAAACCCTTATCTTGACGAAGAAACCTGAAATGACATGTGCGATGCTCTTATCTTTTGAAATCATTCATTCGAAGGATTTTTCCAGGATTTCGAATAATGGTATACTGAATTGACAAGAGATAAGGGAAACAATAAGTGAGAGAAATGCTTGAGGGAGTAAATAATTCCTGGTGCCTTAAAGAATTCAGAAAGTCTTTTAGTTTGGGGCATGTTCAGATCCCATCTAACGGATAATACGAAGTAATTGATGAAAGCCATTAGTACAGCCTTTAGATGTGTGCGTCAATAAACCCTTCAAAGGAAATTTAAAACGACAGTGGAACATGTGGATGTTTGAAGGTGAAAAAACATTTACAACAGGCGGCCAAATGCGTCATGCCAATCTAGAATAGTGTGATAATAAAAGCATGGAATGAAATTAAACCTGACACGATTCAAAAGTCATTTAAAAAATGTTGTACATCTAACAATCTAGATGGAACGGAAGATGATTATTTATATATGGATCAAAGTAACAGTGATGGTGAAGAGGGAACATAATTCGACGATGTGCCTGAAGATATAGCGGAAGTCAAATATAACGAACTATTCATGTTATCCGATAATTAAAATTTTTAAGTTCATAAGGTATGTCATATCTTTTAAATAAACAGCATTTAGGTACATGTAGAAATCTAATTTTTTTTTATGTTCATCTTTTCCTTATTTTTAAATGTATCATTTTTATATCCGGCGTATAACGCGCACCCGAAAATTCGATCTTATTTCGTGTATTAAAAGTGCACGTTATACGCCAAAAAATACGGTATATAAAAATGTCTGTATGTCTGCATGTATGATCCAGCATTACCCTGGAACGCCTGGAGTAATTTCAACCAGACTTGGTACACATATGACTTACGATCTGGGAAAAAATACTGGGGGGGGGATAAGAAACCCCTAGCACCCCCTACGGATGTGAGTGGGAAAGGGTGACATGTAAAAATAATCGAAAGCAACTGATATTAGTGTCGAATCCATAGTTTTTCGGGATCACTGAGATGAATAGTGACACTCCTGATGCCGTTTAAGAGTAAGTGCAGCCCCAATCGGCGTGGGTAGGGGGTGAGAAGTGTACAAAAAGTAAAATGTCTAAAATGACCGAGAGCAGTGTCGAATCAATAGTTTTCCGGGTCGCTGAGCTGATTGGTGACAGTCCCGATGAAATTTAAGCCCAAGTTTAGTGCACCCCTAGAGGTTGGGGTTGGGAAGGTGGTGACATTTAAGAATAACCGAGATTAGTGTCGAATCCATAGTTTTCGGGGTCGCTGAGATGAATGGTGACACTCCCTATGTCGTTTAAATCGAAGTTCATCCCCATCGGCATGGGGGTGAGAAGGGGTGAAAAATAAAATGTCTAAAATGATCGATATAAACCGAGATGTCATAAATACGGGCAAACAGCTAGTATACTATAAACAGATCCATTTACTCCGGCAACTGTCAGATATTTCTATTCACTTTCAATACTAAATACTGACCGATAATGCGTAGACAAAATTAATCTTAATATGTCTCAAACTTTGAGAATATGCGAATGTTTTTTGGAGTAATATTACAATTTTATTGAAATCCCTCTAGTTCATTAATTGTGTAATTCTAGACAGCCTTTTGTAGAAAGGTTCGATAGATTTTTGAGTTTTATCTTTTCGTAAAATCTTAGATTATGCGCAAAAATTAATTCATGAAAAATGCAAAATTTATGAAATTTTTGCATATTTATTTCAAAAAACCTGTCCTCCACAACCAACCAAATAATTTCTTTCAACTATTCTTTAATAAAGGCACTCTTTAACTGCTGTGCAGACACGTATTTGAATGTCTTTATATGCATTATACCATTTAATTGGAAGTTATAAATAATTGATGATGTATATAAATTAGTTTAAATTGTACACGGTTTACAATAAAATTATAACAAAGGTATTAAATTATTTTTATTCTAATTACATTTGCATATGCAATAACAAAATAGTTAGATAATAAATTATACAACACAACTTTGCAGTGGCGCACCCAGAATTTAATCTTGGTGGGGGCCGAGTTGAAGGGATAAAAGTATTTATAATGCAAATTCAATATTCATAATTCAATTTGTATTTCGTTGGGGGGGGAGCAGGGCCCCTTGGCCCATCCCTGGGTTCTCTGCTACAACTTTGTATAAACATTATTTTTACGCCTGATTTGCCTCGGAAATTCTTTTAAATTGTAGTCACCTTTCTGTAGTGGTCTGACTCCAGATCAGAAGGTTGCGTATTCAAATCACGTCCGTGTCACCATTCTTTAGTCAACGTTCTGTAGTGGTCCTGGATCCTATGTTTGTACGTATTCTAGTATTCAAGAAAGCAAACTAATCTGACTCAATCTTCTTTATTTGTTAACAAGATTAAAAACAAAAAAAAATCAAAAGTTACATTTTAACTACTCGTTAAAGAAATTATAACATAAAAAAAACTTATGCTGACTGGCTAAAAATGCAGCCAGGAAAACTGCCGGCACTAGCAAGGCGTGATAAAGACGGAAAGGGGCTAAGCTGCTGTGGACTGCGGTTGCTTGTTTATATCACATTTGAGTTCTTTTCCGCATGCCACGAAGCCAGATTTTTTAAGTGACGTCACCACCAATTTGAAGGCGGGAATTTGAATAAGCGGCATTTGAATACTCCTAATATGAATACACAGAAATACCGCAGCGCCACAAAATGTTTGATGAAATGATAGATAGACACGTTCTCATTTCTTCTTCAACCTTATTTAGTTTTTAATAGAATATTTTTAATGCGGCTAGGAGATAACATGCACTGTTAAAATTTATTCACTACTTCATTACTAGAACCTCCAATGCATGAACAAACAGTTTTCTAAAAGAAGGCACAGCACTGAAACATCCATGACTTGACTGGTATTCAAATCCAGGGCCCGAGCGATAGCAGCTTGCGTCGCTAACCACAGTGCAAAATTGTCAGTTGTTATTTAATAGTTTTTAGGGCAGAACAAATTAAATTAACATGAGCAAACACTAAAACTTTCTCCCGAAGTGACTAAAGCTACCTTTACAATGTAAAGATATTCGTCTTTTAAGTTAATTCATACCATCAGTTTCATATTCTTTAAAATTGAATTTGAAATTTGAAACGTTTCTCTCTATTTAAGTATTTCTTCTTTCTCTTTTAGACTTAGTTGCGACTGATATGATATCGAAACAATTAGTAGGTATCTTAACATTAGAACTACCGATAGTTCAGATATACTTATTTCTATTGACCTTAAAACCAATTATTTGGGTGTGATTGGTATTTCTAGTGTTAACCACTCATAATCGTCAGTACGTAAGTTTAGTCCATCTGAACAGTCGACCATTTAACGACGTCCAACGTTGTATTGCAGTATCGGAAAACATTTCTCAATGTCGTGTTATGATGCTTTCTGCACATTTCATAATAAATGTAAGGAATGTCACACTAATTGTTTATGATTGTATTTAGCGGAACATCTAAAACGTCGTTGTCATTGCTGAATCCAATTTTGCCACAACACTCTTTTTAAAAACAAATATGTCAAGTTCCAGGGCAAAATTTTGCTTACTTGTAATATTCCATGTGAAGAAAACTTTTACCTCAAACAGAATAGAGTGATTACATTATTACAAAACACTGTGTAAAGTCAGTTTCTTAAATTCAAACTTATCCAGAGAACTACTCCAGGATTCTAGAAAGTCAGATAGGCACAATATTGAATTATTTTTTAAGACTCGAGTTGAGTTTTCAAATAAAAATACGTTAATAAATGTATGTATACGTAATCTGAAGCACATAAACTGCCGATACATATTCCAAGACATCATATTAACTGTACATCTTATTATAAATAGAAATTTTATTTTAAATATCTCATTTTAAATTCTATTTTAAACAGAAATAAATCGAACATCTTATTTTAAATAGTGCTAACAAAGAATTCGGGAAGGAAAAATTGTTGAGGGCAGATTTTTCAAACCACAAGCAAAGGTATAAATAATTAGTAGTCTGCAAGTAAGGTATGCGAAGAATTAAGGTTCTGCGAAGAAGTTTCCTTTTCCTTCCTTCATTTGACCAAGATTCATGTATTTTTATGTCTATGCCGGCATTTGCTTAGATGTATCTTCGCTTGAAAATTCTAGCAATTCCTCTCGTTGTATTTAAAAGTTTTATTATCCTAGCTTTTGAGATTCGTCCAGAGAGAGGGTAGTATCTAATTCTCTCCGGCCCGAGAAAAGCTACGCTTGTTAGTCCAAAATTAGATGTCATTTATGTGATTTTTTTTTTCTAATGCGGAGGCACTTTGTCGTGATAAACTTGTCTTTTGTTAATTGCTGCAGTCTTGCTGTCTATTTTAATTATGGGAGCAACTTTTGAGCAAGCATTACTCCCTACGACGGGACAATATGATAATTACCATGCCTTAATCGGGGTTTGAAACCAAGCCCACCGAATGGCAGCTCCCAACGCTAACCACTATACCATATGGCCGGCGTATCATTTATGTGTTCAGTTGCGGATTTTAACTGCCATTCACAATATTTTCTCACTGGAGATGTATCACTACTTAATCAGCAGAATCGTCTTTACAGCGTGTCAGTAAACATCGTCAACGAGACCTCTGGGTCTTAAATCAACAGCTGCATAAAATTGTCAGCTTCATACGCTTTCCCACCTATAGTAGAATAGTCTACGTTTTCACAAGTCTATCTTCTTTATGCAGCTTTGCAAAATATTTTGAAATAATTCAAGACATAAAAACGATTTTACATGGAACTGGTTATAACTGAAATACAAGGCAATAACTCGGAGCTCTAATTATTCTCTGATTCTTAAATAACATTAATTGCATTCCTTTGATACTAGGCGTGATCATTACCATAAATCTACATCGTCGGTAACTACAACTACACTACCATTAGTCCCTTCATTAATAATGTTTATGAAAAACTTTTTGTATTTGTTTATGTTTTAATGTCAAATGCATGCATAGGGACTCACCCAATATTAATACTTTAACCATCATTTACAGCGTATTAATTGAAAGCAGTTCGCTTTTGAATTCCCATCCCCACTAATATCTCTTTAACATGGTAAAGAACCGATAAGAGCATATATATATATATATATATATATATATATATATATATATATATATATGTGTGTGTCCTCGAAGCTAAGTCAAAGATTATTTCTGAACCAGAAGGGCTGCTAATTACATTTGCGTGATAAAATGTTAATAACCAACTATGTCTTCCCTATCAAATATTAATACAGTTAGTTCGCTTACTTGAGAGCATCGCATTTATCCCACCCCCTTGTGCGATTTTGAAAATACCACGCAGATGTAGTTGCAGACATCTTAAGTCAGTTTATAAATTAACTAATGTAATTTCGGCCCTTCAGGCCTATAATGGTTTATCATAGCCGCGTAAGCAGAATGTCCCTAGAGTGACAGGCTCTTTTTATGCTAAGAGTGTGGAGTTTTAACTTTGTCATAAGATGTAGATGCTTTAAAGCAAATAGTGGGTATTTCTGCGAAGTGGTGCTTATCTAGCTAAGATGTGCCAACAGTCAATGAAATTGGAATCCGTATCAGACATAAATATCCTCCTTCTCATGACATCATGACTTTGTTCATGACTTTTGAGAATTACCCATTTTTTGTATTGTTAAACTTGTTTGATCACTTCTTAATAAATGAGTTCCAAATTGTATATTAAATATATGTTTTGAGTCGTTAGATAGTGTTTTCAGATGAAACTGTCAAAAGTGTATCAGATTAACAAACTATTCTGAAATTCTAGATTTTTTTTATACGTGGTGCATTTTAGAAAAATGCAATAGGAACAAACTATCTAGAATATTTTGAATTTTCAAACGCTACGGCATTGAGGGAAATGCATGTTCTTAAGTTTACATTGTTTAAATATGAATAGTTTTCTTGTTATTTAAATTTTAATGCTAATTTTAAGTATGAGTTTTAAGCGCTAATTTTAAGTACGAACTTTGGATAAAAGGTTTCGGTAATTAAAAATTACAATATGGTACTTAAAAATTTCATCTTTAATATAAAATGGAATGTTAACAAGACTTCTGGAAATCAACCAATCAGCAAATAAAACAAAACCCCTAAGAATAATAACAGTTGATTATATATATATATATGTGTGTGTGTGTGTGTGTGTGTGTGTAAGCGTAAATCATTTAGATGTAATAAAGATATTATCGATATTATTAATTATTCTCAGTATAACCTCAAATTTTGTGAATGTAATTTCTGAATTTGCTACCAAAGATTAAATTGGAGTATTTCTACAGTCTTGTGGGTCAACGGAAATTTAATTTTATTAAAGTTAAAAAAAACAGTTTTCTCTACTAAACTGTAAAGGAAGCTAAAATCGTGAAATTAGAACTTCTCTTAGATTATCTGATGTTAGAACGTTGCATTATTTGAGACTTATTTGAGGTTAAGCTTGTTTCTTTGGTGTAAGCTTGTTTCTTTTTACACATTTCGATATCACACCACTCATCGAAAAGCTCTGTGTTTATTCTGTCTTGTGTTAAAGCTCTACGCTGGCTAGATTCTAGACAGCATAAGGTGAAGCTAGACTTAAACCGCTTCAAGACAAAAATAACATAGAGCTTTTGATTGATGGTATAATCTCGAAATGTGGAAAAAAAGGACTTACTACTTTTTTCATTCAACGACTCATATAACTATGCGTTTTGGTTTTGGGGTTTTTTTAAAACTTTTTTTACTTTTTAACTATCTAACTTCTATAAAAGACCTTTCCATATGTAATTAATTTTAACGATCAGCCATCTCCTAGCAAATTAATGCTTTAGACGAATAAAATCCAATGAGGACATATATTCACTCCCAAACAATCCAGTAAAACTTTATGAACTATAAATAGCTGTTAATTACAAATGCACCCTAAAATTTCCCATTTATCTATCATTCATGTTCACACCTATCAAATATTAGTTAATTTTCAGTCAATATCCTCCTCAATTTTTGTCAATTATAACATTAACTGTGAAAGTTTCAATCTCGGAATGCCCGATTTTTAATCTGCACGCCAGCTTAATACCGTAATTGGAAAGCGCCTCTCCGAGATTAGCAGCTACTTCTTTGCATGCACGGAGAGGACATTTAATTTGTTAGAGTGGTGTGAGTAAGTACATTGATGTTAATGAGGAATATTTGTCTATAGAGATACCAAGTGAAGTACAAATTTTGAAGAGTTTGTTCTTTTGGAAGTTATATGATTGTTATTATGAGTTTCATTATAATTTTAGTCATGAATTATTGAAAACTCACTTCAGTCTTTTCACTGGCTTTCAAGATTCACGAGAATTTTAAAATTTTTAAGTAAGAGAGACATTGTTAACAATTCAATATGATGAAAGGGCTAAGGAATGACTCATCGGGTGAAAATTCGGGATCTCGAACTGACTTTTCTTTATTTTCTACATTTTTTGATTCATTTTTAAATAATGGACAGCAAGAACTACTAATTGACAGGAATTATCGGTCACATATCTAAAGTAAAATCCTGAAACTTAATCAGATTTTTTTAAATCTTAACTGCCCAATTAAACTAATTTAATTTATTCGGAATTTGTAAATGAATACCATTACACTCTTGGGACATTTAGTAAATTTTCTGGAAGGAGAAAAAAATCATTCTGTATCTATATACTTTATTCACCATAAGTCTTAGAGAACTATGCACTGCCAAATGTATTCCAGAAACGAACACGGGGGCGCAGGTTTGAAGTTACTCGAGAAATCTATGACGTCAGTGAAACCGCCGTACGAGTTTATAATTTTTTTCGGAACTTTATTGGTAAAAATAAGCATAGAAGACGGCATTAATTCTTCCTAAAGGTCTATTAATCGAAAGGCCTGTGTCCCCAGACCCAAATGTATAGCATCGGCGACGATTTCGTAAAAACCGTGAAAACAGTGACGTCATATTATAAAAATTACTGATTTTCCCCGCCGCCAATCGAAGAAACATGGAGCTTTTGGGACCATCGCATGCGCCTCTCACGTGTTAGGTGTCGCAGTCTCAAGGATACTGGAATTTGCGGGATTTTTAAAATCCTGAGGAGATCGGGGCGATACAGTCTCCGCCAAGACCGCAAAGCCGGCGATCTCGCCTTATAACACCACTGAAGACGTTATGAAAGTCCTTCCTAGAGCTTTTTTAGTCCTAGTGCACTGCCAAATGTATTCCAAAAACGATCCCGGAGGCGCAGGTTTCAAGTTACTCGAGAAAGGTATGACGTCAGCGAAACCGCCATACGAGTTTATCGTTTATTCGTCATGTTATTGGCAAAAAGTAGCATCACAGATGCCTTCAATTCAGGCATGTCACACTCGCTGTCTTCAACAATTGTTTGTGCCTCCCAGGCTCAGTCAATATAACGGTATGTAAATATTGTCGTGTCACCTTATGCGCCTTACGCGCCTTATGCACAGGTGCACCATTTCCCCCCACTAGCAGTGAGTATTTTAGCGGCCGACTACCACATGCCTTACTAGTAGTCAGGTCAGTAAGTAGTCTTGTAAGAAGTGATTTGTTCGGTGGGAGTAAAACAGGTTATATTTCGCTTTCGGGGAGAGCTTAATAATTTGTGCAATTATTCAACGTATGATAAGTTAATGTTCAAGAACAAAAATTGTCAGGAAGAAAACATTGATATTATTGTTCTTGATTTTTTTTTGTACTATACTTTTCGTATTAAACCTACGTTTCTACCAAAATTGTTTTCAAAGTATTTCTTATTTTTGCGGACCACATAAACTTAAACCTTTTTTGTTTGGCCCATGTCAGCCTTTGAATTTGACACTCTTGCTGCAAACGATTTTATAATTGAGTTTATCATACTAAAATTAAGAGAAAATGCAATAGAATTTGAAATAAAAATAAAGTTCAAGGAAAAGATGTGTACATAATTGTTTCTTGTTAAAGATCGATAAAAAAATAATTACAGAAAAGTGGTGGTCTGCCTAGGTATTTCTTTACAAAGAGGAGTTTAAAAGCTATTGGAGTTCAGCAACCACTAATCTCTGCCAAACCAATCCCTAAACTATGTTTCCATAGCAAATGGTAATACTTCCTTACCTTACAGGAAATAATCATTTATTCAAACTAAGCATTACATCTTGAACCTGGAGATATATTTATTATTGATACAAAATTCTCTGATGCTTAATGATAATTTTAAAAAATCTGGTGATACACATAACATGAATACTTAAAAAAAGAAACTTGAGAAAGCCATTTTCAAGAAAGAAATAACCATAGAATATCTCTGCTACATTCAAAATAATTTAAGAATTATTCGATATTAATTAATTAATAATTAACAGTAAAGAAGAAAGAAATTCAAATGATTGTAATCCCAATCATCTTACAAATTCAAACCTATTCGGTCTTAAAAAAAACATTGCTCTTACAACTTTTTATCGTAATTGAGATTTGAAGCTTGTTTTACTCTGCTATTCTGGTTATACTTAATATATATAACAGACTATCATCTTTTCTAGAAACTCAATAGAAAATTAATTTAACACCAGAATGAGTATGAATTAATCAGGATGCAGCTAGCATGGGCTCCTCAAAACTTTCTTTCGATCGTGAGATATTAAATATTCTCTTTTCGAAAATTCCGGGTAATAGGACCTTTGATTCATAAAACATGTTTCTTTTGTTTAAGATGGTAAGGATTTTTGGGGCGCATCACCTTTTAATTTTCTCTATTCTACACTCCTATCAAGCTTTAGAAAGGATGCAACAGCTCGTTTAATTATGTAAATCAGGTGAATATAATTAAAGTTACATTCATTACATAGACTACTGACGTTACTTTGCTGATTTCATTATTTCCTAAATTTTGACCGGTTTTTACATTTAATTATTTGTCCAAGAACATTAAAAATACTCTCGTGTAAAGTCAGAATTCCTTTCAATACGTTGCTTTTTAAAGGTTTTTCAGTGATATAGGCATTTTATATTGCATTTATCTTGTTTAAACTGCTTAATTAAAAAATAATTACATCTTATATTGATTACAACGTAGATTTTGTTTATTTTAGGATCTTACTTAAAGTACACAGTAATATTACATTGTAATTAAATACAAACAGAATTTTATCCAATTATTATTCTAATTATTATTAAGGGGCTGGTGGACATTGCAAAGTGATTTTTGAAATTTTCACCTCAGAGATGTGAAATTTTGCATATATATATTCATTAAAATGCAACTATATTAAACACATTATAACCTTTTATAAATATTTAAAATAAAAATTTATATTTAAAAAAATTGAAATTAAAATTATTTTTTAAATGCTCCTTGCAATCCAGTTTTTAACTTCCCACCTTAATTTCGCATTTATATTGCTTATAAATATATTTTGAACAGAGTTATGTATTACTTTGGGCTTTCGTTGAATAGTTAATATTTAAGAAATATTTTTATGCTTGTATTCTGAATTTCCGTGATTTTTTTGTACTTTTCTTCTCTTAAGTTAAACTTTGATAATATGAATGATGTCCAAATCTAAAATGAATACATAACTTTATTTTGATGTATTACAGAAGTCTTTATTATAAATTTTATAAAATTTCGTAAAAAATTATGACGCAAGACGCATTTCAAAGACTTGCAAATCGAGAAATGACTCATTTTGAGAAAAAGCCATTTAAAAGATTTTTTTCACCTACTTTTAATACTTACTTTTCTAAAGCCACCAGGTTTTCATTTTACTTTGCACTACACATTTTAAATACATTTTATTCCAATATTTATATATTTTATAAATTTTTAAAAATTTCTAATTTTTGTTCGACTTTTTGGTAATTTGAAAGTCTACCATCCCCTTAAGTTTTAAGGGTGAATGTGCTGGTTAAAAGAAATTTAAAGAGTCCTTTTCCTAATATGTTTTAGCGTTTAAAGTATTTTACTTTAAAGGAAGCAAAGTCATTTGTTTAAACTCGGTGCAAGTGTCCTCTCTCCCCACTACAAATTCCGAGCTACTTTCGTGATATGAAGACCAGTTTGTGTTTTAATTTTACAATCAACATTAATCCTTTGTACCCGAGTCTTTACTAAAATGTAATAGGTATTTATTTTTTTTTTGTCACTAAGAGTTTGAATTTATAAAATTCATAATTTTTTCTCTTTGCTTGCAAAACAAATATTAAGGATTGTCAAATATGCATAATTCTAAAGGTTCCGCCGACCACAGCGATAAGCTTATACGGCATATATAATTGGAGCCAAGTCGTCCCCCCAGCAATCCACTCAGCAGGGACCTATAGTCTCGGGGGCGAACGACTTAGGTGTCTGACCCATTGGCTCGGACACCACCAAGCCGATTTTTTTCCCTTTACAATTCGCAATCCTAAATTATCTATTTAACCAATTTATAATGGCGACCCCGCTTAAGTTCCACACCAGTTCCCTGTTGCTTTCTTTGTTTTTTTTCCTTTACTTATTTATACATATATTTCTTATCCATAACCTGCAAGCAAATTGCTCTTTACAGTTACAATTTACATTATAAAATTGCCATTTTACATTCAAACTGCAGTTTCAATTACAATTACGCTTGCGAACATATTACAATTTACAATTACAGCTTACATTATATACTTATAATTTTACATTTAAGGTGCAATTTCAAATACTCTTACTCTTACTATTACAATTACCATTGCATTAATAACATATTACGATTTACAGTTTCAATTTACATTATATACTAACAATTTTACATTTTTGATGCGATTTCAATTACAATTTCAATTACAATAACATTTACCACTACATTATGGATACATTGCAATTTTGAATTACGATTTACATTGTATACTCACATTTTACATTCAAGGTAAAATATCAATACAATTACCTTACTCTTACAATTTTACATTTAAGATGCAATTTCAAACATAATTACACTTACTATTGCATTAAACAATTACATTACATACATAATACAATTGTATTCACATATGCATAATCTATATAATCCACCTCGGCCCCCCTTCCTCTTTCGAGTATCGGCCATGAAACACCTGAAGACCAGTCACTACGTAGCAAGAACCTGAATACGCAGTAGAGGGTTCATTTCCCAAGTTCGGATGCATTTTCAATTGCTGTGGGGCTTAAGGCACCCCCAGTCCCCTCACATATGCATAAATTATGAGTTCATTTACAGTTTTAACAATTTTTTTTTCCTTTTATATTAATGTAGCAGAATAAGGATGGTTTAAAAGTTGTTCATATATCTCAGCAAAATGTTTTTCGTTAAAATTCATACCATATCGAAACAATTTTGAAGACTGATAACCTTTTGAAGTAATCGCTGCCGATAGCATTCATTTGCTTCGGCTTGGACAAAAAAGGAACATTAATCTAGTTTTGAGCGACAGATATTTTCCATAAGCTTACTTGCAAATGACCAGCACCTATACGGTATTTCAAATAAATCGGTTTAAGTACTAAATTATATTCAAAACAGTACAGGTTGCTTAAATACTCTGTATGTAACATAGGTTGTAAATATGTACCATACAATAGGCTTAAATTGAACTTCACTATCATCTACTCTTTTAGAATAAAATGTCTCTTCGTTGCTAACTTCGTTGCTATTTTATTTAAATTTGGGGAGGAAAGAATCTTTGCGGGATAAAAAATGCCGAAATAGTATTTTATAAGAATACATTGCGATGTAAGATAGATAATTGTTATGTAAAGATTTATCAATAACTTTATGAAGTGGATGTTGAAATCATAAATATTTATTTAGATTTATTGCGGGAAATAAAATTTTTAGTTGATAAGTCAATTTTTAATTCAGCACATCAATGTAGGTAATGCAATATTTATAGAATAATTTCCAGTGTAAGCATGAAATCTGTACGTAGGGCATTTTTTCTTTTAAATGAGTTATAATATTCACTTGAATCCTGCCTTCTTCTATATAAAATTTGTATACTATAGCGGTAGTTTGACATGTTTGAAATCAGCTTCCTCTTCCTACTGAAATACACTGAATTACTGTTTTCATTAAAGCTAGAGTTCATGGTTAAATATTATTAATAATACAATTGATGGGCTTAACATAATCTTGACTTTCACGCTGAAAACGAGAAAAACTCTGTAATTCACCAAGGCAGTTTGGAAAACGGGAGAGATTTAAACGAGAGAGATGCTTTGTTCATACTCGTCGACCAATATCATTACAATTTCCGCATGTCTGCTCTCTCAAGTTAGCTTGAAGGTAGTTTCTTAAACATGACGCCGTAAATTTGAAGATGTACTAGAAAATGAAAAGAAAAGACTTAGGAAAGGTTTCCTTCAGATTATTCTTCATGACCGAGCTAGATAGGGAAATTTTTGGCATGTTATACCCTCATGTTAGCTCATAAGAAGTCACTAACTCATAACTTGCGGTTAATTTTAACTATATTCTTGAAAGCCGGGGGAAAAGACGTGATACCTGTTTCGTTCATACGCCATTGATAGAAAAAATGTAGAACTTTCATATTGCATATCCATATAGAAATTATATACAGGTCATATTTTTTATGGAAATTCATTTGCAAGATACATTTACCGTCAAAACGCCGGCGTTAAAGCAACAGATCTATGAGAGGAATGGCTTTATTTTTTTTTTGCAGTCATTAATTAACTGAAGAAAAGTTATAAAAAAATATAGCATGAGATTTCGAGTAATACCTCGCATCGTTAAGGCGACAATGGAACATGGAAAACTTTTTTTTATTTATTAACCAATTGCTATGAAATTTTGTATACTTATACAGTGTTGTTTAGAGATGGAAATTCTAAATAAAAAAAGGAATGTAATTAATTAAGATATTAATTAAAATCAGTTTGTTAATTACTCTATTTGAAAATGCTCCATGCGCATTAATTTTTGTCTCAGATATTTAATTTTCTGTCTTAAGCTAGCTTTCTATAGTTATAATAAAAGTTAGTAGCAATATTTGATTTACAGTCATATTTATAAAAACTAGAAAAGAAATCCATAAAAATAGGTCATTTTATGCAAAATTTTATCAAAAAAAATTTTTTTATTGTAAAAATTTTAAGTTGGTTTAAAATAGTATAATGAATTGATTACCAAGTTTTATTCTAACATATATGAATAATCATTTTATGAACTTTTATGAAAATTCAAGAAAAATTATGACGCATAGAACATTTTGAACTTACCGAAACGACATGAAAACTTGTTTTGAGAAAATGGCATCTAAAGTTTTAATTTGGCTAGCATTTCCATTGTTTACGTTTGAAAAAAATACTTATAACTCAGTTAATATTGATCAGATCAGCATACTTTTTTTTAATTTAAAGCTGATGAGTTGCAGAATCATTTTCTAAAAGTAAAAAAAATAGTTTTGGGGATATATTTTTGTCAATCTGAAGGTCCATTGTCGCCTTAATAAAAATCGTAAAATTGAAATGAAAAAACATTCCTAGCATATTTGAATGGTAATGATGTTCTGTATAGATCCATTACTTTATATCCATGAGGTAAAAACAACTGTGAACAACGGCAGTTCTAAAAAAATGTCACAGTTATATTGACTCATTTTACTCTGATTTTATGAGACATCTCCCTTGAAGTTGCTTCAGTTCAAAATATTTGTACTTGACGTTTTGAAATATCCGTCTTTATAGCAATCTGGAGAATGTAATGTAGCTCCCTTACCAATTTCAACTGGAACTAAACGATAAAAGCTCCAGTTATTGGGATGGAAACTCAGGGTGTCCCAAAATTCACGCAAGAAGTAATTTTGGCAGAAAACACAGGTTTATAATTAAAAATTATAAATTTTTTATTGATTCATAAAGTATACAGTAAAGTGTTATGAGTAAAATATTATATCGGGTAGATGGTCTCCACGGCTTTCCTGGCACATACGCACTCTTTTGTTGAAATTTTCCATGACCGTTTTGCATAAATGTGGCTGAATTTCTTTGATACAGCACTCGATTTCCCCTTTCAAGGCATAGAAGGACTTGGTCTTATACTAAGGTTGCCATAAACCTTAGACTTAAAAAAAACCAAAGAAAAAAGTCCAATGGCGTTAAATTGCGTGATCTGGGCGGTCAAATCTGATCTCCAAAACGGAAAATTACACGACCAGGAAATGACTCATGCAGTAATCGAATTGGGTTGTAAGGCATGTGAGCCCGTCTTGTTGAAACCACATGTCGCCCACATCCATATTTTGCAATTTAGGCACAAAAAACTAGATTATCATGTCACGATAGTGAGCCACATTAATGTTAAAAACCTTCATTCAACAATGAAAACACGTTGTTCTTTCGTTTAACGCTCCATTTTTAATAACTCTGAACTGTCAGCTGTCACGCTGTCTTTTTTTTTCGTTGGCAACACTTTACCGCACAAATGGCGCAAAATTCAAACCCTGCATGAATTTTGAGACATCCTATATATACGTATATGACATCTGATCCGGCATCATGTAGCCCTCTCTCCCATTTTTTTTAGTCAAATTGTTTGTTCCCGCTTAAAACCGGATGTTTTCTCCAATTTTAAGTTGGTGGTGGACCATAACAGATGATGAGTTCTCTAAACTGTTAATAAAATTAAAAGGTTTGAAGGAAAGAGGATTATGATAATAAACAGAGGGAAACTGGTAAAAAAAGAGTTTTAAAAACAGTAGCAAATTTGGTGTTGTGGTAGTAAATTACATTAGTTGCGCCTTCAAGTAGTAGTCGTTGGCTTGGTAAATCTAACAACTAATTTTTGGAAATTATAATATAAAAAAAACATTAGTTTTTCCTGGGAATACTCTGAATAGTTTAATCTAATTAATCCATTATTTTGTTTGAAATCAGGAGGCTAGACCTTTAATAAATAGCAAACGATAAAAAGAACCTTTTGTCACGAAATATGTGTGCCTTTGATATGAAATGATCAATACGTTAATATGCTTCATTCTCCTTTGACAGCTTTTCTTCGCAAAGAGACGATGGCCCTGGCACTTGTTCTGTTGCTGTCCTGTTCGTGGTTAGCGAGCGGACGTTACCTGCCCACCAGGTCTGACCCCACCAACAGAGAGAGAGTGAAGGAATTGCTCAGAGGAGTAAGTATATTTTGTATCTCATGTTCATACTCAGTACATATGTGATGCATTCCATATCCACATAGAGTTTAGTATAATGACAGACAAATAAACTACGGGTATTTGTCTGTCTCACATTGTAAGGTCCATCTAATGTGAATGTGGTCTTATACATTTTTTGTTACGGTATGCCTTAATTATAGAACCAGGTCTCTAAACTTCAGCGAGTTTTTTCACGCCTGCTGTTAAGACTGCTGTGTAATAGATAACCCAACTGGAATCGCTCACCTCAATGTTAACCTATGGAGAAAATGTGCCTACTATTTACAGCTACATAAATGTTGATAATCCAATAAAAATGGTATTTTCAGATAGCCTGAACTTATCTTCACCTTGCAACAGGTTCGTTTCATAAATGTCGTCCACCAAAGGAATTGATGAGCGTTTAAAACACACTATACCAGATTTTTTACCCCGAATAATTTTAATTTTAAAATATAATTTGCACTTTTTAAACGAAGAATTTCCCAAGGTGTAAAATTTCTTTCTCTATAATGGAGTACAACTAAAAAAATCTTTTAATCGAAATCGGCAATTCTTGGACAAATTTTCTCCATGGGTTAACATTGAGGTGAAGAAATCCAGTAGGGTTAGTACACAGCAGCCATAAAGACAAAGTTTTCTATTACTTTCAGTGTTTTTATATATTTTTATATCTCTAATCAAGATACATAGTAAATTAATGAACTTCGTATACGTAGATGGTTTGATACCCCGATTTCATATTTCTCTTTTGCATGTCAGTGATTAAACTGTTGGTAGTTCATCGGGAGTATGCCAATAAATCAAAGTAACAAAGCAATAAACTAATACTGAAATAATAATGTTTATCGCTACCAAACATATATTTTAAACGTAAGACCTAAATTGAAATGATATCGAGAAACTGACAGTTTAAAAGAATTTAATTTGTTTCCTTCGTATTAGCCTCAAAGATAAATCTAATAACACCAATACTTTAGAAATATTTTAATGGTTTTCTGGTATTAGCCTTCTGCTGTGAATACCTTCGATTAATTGACAATTTTGGGGAAAATATTCAGAAGAAAATGGCCAATTAAACAAGTTAATATTAGCAGGTTAATAGCGACTTTCCCCGAGGAATATTTCCCAAAAAGTCCGTTAAGGATAAGATTCAATAAGAAAAATATTTCCTTTAAAAATATAAATAACATTGAGACCATACTAGACTAAATAGTTTTTTTCTAATGATTTCATTTTTATTTTATAGCAAATGGTCAGAAACGTTTTGTTATTTTAACTTGTTACAAAGTAACAAAATTTAAAATAAGCAAGTTATTTTCCTTAATTATTTTAACATTCTTAAATGCAAAAATTGATCTTTTAAATTTCTCACATTTTGATGTACGACCTGGGGACGTTTTTAACTTTCAAAAGATTTTAGTTCTTGTTTCGAGTTTTTACAAAAGAAGAAAGCAAACTGATATATTTTTTAAAAAGGAATATACTTTCAATTCCGATTATTTAACTAATATTTCATTAAAATAAATAAAAACCATAAATCTATAATGAGGAGAACCAATCGTTTTTTAAATTTCCTTTATTTTGAAATGCATTATTTCGTAATTAGGGAAACTGGTACTTGAAGTAAAAACTTTTTTTACATATTTAGTTGGTGTTCATTTCTAAATGTGGCGAATCTATGAAAATAGCACTCGTGTTGCAAAAAGAAAAGAATGAACAGTTGGGGTAAATTCTATGTATTTTGTAAAAAGCAACTGTTGCCGATTAATAATAAGCTTGTAAGGTATACATAAGATTCGATTCACAAGAATCCAACTTTTGAGTGAATGAATTAAAGAAGCTGCTTGATATATGCTAATTTCGGCATACGCGGTTGGTATAAATACCAAGCAGCTTGATTAAGTAAAAAGGGTTGTTAAGGTTGACAGATAAGCGAGTTAAGGGAGCTACGAGGTAAGCAGCTCCAAGTGTTAACCGGCGCTTGTGCTTAGGAGGCCCAAAGTTTACGTGACAGAACTGCTGGTTTGACTCTCTAGTTTGTGAGTATTGCAAAGTGTATTTTTATTGAATGCTAATATATATTCCGTACAAGTAGTACGTATGACTCTTGTTGTAAAAGCAAAGCCTATATGTGCAACGAATTCAATAAACATTGTTTCATGTATAAACTGTGTTTGTATCAAATTCATTTAGAGTGCCACTTCAAATTATATACACCCAGGTTAGGGTAGAAGTGAGCTATACTCCACAAGCTTCTCAAACAACAAAAAGTCAAGCCCTTTAACAAGCATTTATAGATGAATTTGTACGTAAATAGATAGATTATTTACGTGCAACTGCAAGAATTAAGAAGTTTCAGTAGGCAACAGGCAACAATTCATTAATGACTTAAGTAACATTCAAAGCTTCCCATGAAACATGCTCTCTGAGCGAAACAAAAATTTTTAAAATGTTATAAGCACATAAATCTTCCGGGAGAGAAACTCTTAATCCTTCCACATATTCCTTGCTGTGATATCTTTGGCTTTAAGCCAGACATTTGCCCTTTCACTGAAATTTCAAATCAACAGAAGAGAATCCAAAGCATAAAGCGTAATAAAAAAGGATTTCGGGATATTCCCTTTCCAAGCAATTTGATTAAGGCTTTTCTGCAGCAACAGAAAAAAAAGAAAAGATAAAAAAAATCCCAGCTCCGTATTAGTTTTATTCAAAAGCTCATGATTTCGGGCAGCTTTCTTCTCAAATTTATATAGACCTGATGTGCTTTTAGAGTACGTCGACTGTCTTGAGTAAAATTCTGAAATATTGCAAAAAAAAGGAGATTTCACTTGAGCCGTAGAAAAGGTTACATTTTTTCCCGACATATGGTACATCGTATTTTTCTAAGTTTATTTTCCAGATGCGTTTTAAAATACTTAAAGAGGATCATTTATAATTTCATATTGTCAAGAATGCTTTCATTTCTATAAATCTAGGATTTTAACGAGATAGAAAAATAATAGTTCAGTTGTTCGTTTCAAAAAATATATATAAGGGTGGAACGAAGCGAATTTAAAAGCTACCTGTGTATAATAACTTAGTTTTGCTGTGTCTGATATATATATATATATATATATATATATATATATATATATATATATATATATATATATATATATATATATATATCGTAAAATCTTCAGTATAATACACAATTTTTTTCACATTTTAGTCCGCAAAAATGAGGGTACCTATTATACTCGTGTACAAAAAAAACGTAGTTTTAAACATTGAATAAACGACAAACAGTGGATGAGCTGTATTCTAGTGAAAGTGATTAAGACTGATAATTTCCCAGTGTTCTTCGTTTTGAATTAAAAGTTTCAGTTTTATTTCTACCGAATTTGACGTTTTCGTTTATTTTTATTACAAATTTGTTTATGTAAATAAATATTTGTGCAACTTTTAAATAAAATATTTAAAAGTTATGGGACGTATTATAGTCAAGACTTTACGGTATATATATATATATATATATATATATATATATATATATATATATATATATATATATATATATATATATATATATATATATATATATATATATATATAATTATATATATATATATATTAGCTGAATACCCGTGCTTCGCTACGGGGTACATTGTAGGATAATTACAATGAAAAAGTAATGAAATTGCTTTTTAGAGGATTTTCTTATAAACAATATTTTTTGTTTCTTCATTGGGCTGAACTAATATTACCAGTCGCGTCCGCGAACTTACGCGTGAGCAAGCTACGTAAAACTGACCGTGGGAGGAACAATTTTCTCTTATATCTACGCCAGCATATTTTAAAGTTTAGCCTTGGGACTTATTTATCGTCATGGCGAAGCATATTTTGAGAGGAAATTGCAGTTTTATATATAGATTTGATTTAATATCCATAAAACATACTAATTTGAACTAAATTTTTAAAAATTTCCATCTCAATTAGTCTAATGGTTAAATTTTATCTTTTACTGTATTTTAATATTTTCTTTGTCAATTAATTTCATTGTTATGCACGTGACGCAAAATTAATTTAAAGTATCACAAAAAGAAAAGAAATCTCGTGATCAGCATTTAATAAATTAAATTCAAAACTTTCCAAACTATTACTGTTTTGCTAATGTCCTGCTAATTTCCAGTAAAAGCTAAAATCATTTGAAAACCACACACCAGTGTTCCACTCACACGCAACACTATAAACCCCTAAAAGAATGCAAGAATAAAACGTATAAAAATATAAATATATTAATTTAAATAATTAAACACACACAAATGTATAAATTACACAAAAGTTTACTTAAATTCTTTAATATGTCTACATCTCCTGTATAGAAATATTTTCTGGGGATTTACAGAACATGGTATATTTCACTTTTGAAAACACGCATTAAATGAGCATCGTCTCAATGAGAAATTTCTGAAATGTGCATGGCAATGAAGATCATGTGTTTACAAACAACAGCGGTAACCGAAATGTGTTAAAATATAAATTTTAAGAGTATTATGGTAGTGAGTTGTGTAGCTTATAAAGATAATATAAAGATAATTATATACATTTTAAAGGTAATAATATAAATAAAAACTTTCCAAACGATTACTGTTTTGGAAGCTAATGTTCTGCTAATTTCCAGTAAAAGATAAAATCATTTGAAAACCACATACCAGTGTTCCACTCACACGCAACACTATAAACCCCTAAAAGAATGCAAGATTAAAACGTTTAAAAAATATAAATCTATTAATTTAAATAATTAAACAGACACAAATGTATAAATTACACAAAAGTTTACTTAAATTCTTTAATCTGTCTACATCTGCAGTATAGAAATATTTTCGGGGCATTTACAGAACATGGTATATTTCACTTTTGAAAACACGCATTAAATGAGCAACGTCGACAAAGTTGATATCCGTTTTGTCCTGTTTGCGGGAGGCTGTGGCATCTTCAAAGAAAAATGCTGAGGACATAAAACATTAGGCACAAAATAAAAGCAAATAAAATGAAAGACCCTGAAGATTAAATTCAAAACTGCAAAATTACAGAAAATGAAATAAAAAATAGAACCAAATGAAATAGCAAGCAACGGTAGTTGAAAAAAGAATTGCAAAGAAAAAAGAATTGAGTTACCAATACAAAAAATTATTTAAAAAATCAACACATTAAAACAAAATCTCGCCAAAATCGCATGGTTACCTCGCCACACACAAAATCACCAAACTTGGCAGGGGGGTGCATCTGAATAAGCTGTACCAAATGCATTTGATCAGATGAGATGAATAAGCAACAACAAAAAATAAATAAATAAATAAAACAAATTCTGCATTACCGTCATATGTAATACATTTAAATTATGTTTTAACATCAAAAAAATTCTGTAAGGTTGTAAAAGCATGAAAATTTTAAAAATCAAATAAGAAAAATCAAGTTGTAATTTTCATTCATGAAACATACTATTTAAAAAGAAATGTAAAATGTTTTATGCAATAAAAAATACCGAGAAAAACATTTCTATTATAAAAAAAATAAATTGTATTAAAATCTTATTCAATAATGAATTCAATATTAATTTGAGCTTTCAGCAAATGCCACGCACAAATTTGTATACAAAATAATGCATATCTAATACATTTAAACCAAAAATTTTAAAAAACCATCTTAATATTATTATTTTATATTCCTTATTAAATAGTATGTTTCATGAATGAAAATACTTATTACTTCGTTAATATAATTGTTGAAATCATATACAATATAAATTTTACTGATTAGAAACATTAATTTGAAGTGTGTATAATGTTTTTAAACCATCTCAATATTATTATTTTATATTTCTTATTAAAAAGTATGTTTCATAAATGAAAATACTTATTACTTCGTTAATATAATTGTTGAAATCATATACAATAGAAATTTATTAACGAAGTAATAAGTATTTTCATTCGTGTAATGTTTTTAAACCATCTTAATATTATTATTTTATATTTCTTATTAAATAGTATGTTTCATGAATGAAAATACTTATTACTTCGTTAATATAATTGTTGAAATCATATTTTATATTTCTTATTAAATAGTATGTAATTATATTAAAAAATAAAAGTTTCAAATAAAAATTTCAACTTACGAATCCAACAGTATTCTTGCAATGGTTTAAAAATGGTGCGAAAAATCTACCCAAACCGAATCGATTCACATTCGAATGACATTTACTTGAATTAAAATTTCTTTTCACTTTTAACTGGCAAATATCCCCCCAAAAATCAGTACATCTTGAAATCATCTAATTATGATTAAAAAATTTGAATTAAAAGGTTTAAGGCTCTTTCCAAATATATAACATTTAATGGAAAAAAAATTATATCGAAAAAACATCGCCGAATTTCAAAAGGTCAGTTTGTTTACGTTTTTAACGTAAATAATAACTCGAAATTAAAAAATAATCTATTTATGATTAAAAAGTTTGAATTAAAAAGAATAAAAAATTAGACACACGATGACACATCTTTTCAGTGATTCATTTTTTAGTGAGAATCACGCTGTGAAAGAATCACGCTTTGTTTACATTAATGATCGGAAATCTCAAGATTAGAATACAAATAACTCTAAAACTATTGCAGTAACAGATTATGTCTACGCAGAAAAAATTATCAGTTTTTAAAGCTCTTTCCAAATATGTAACATTTATGTACTTTCATGAAAAAAAAATACGCCGATCAAAATGGCCGCCAAAATCAATTTTCAAATATGGCTGAATTCGAGCAGGTAGAACCGAAATTTCTTGGTAGAGGTTCTTCCATTTCTGGATTCACCCTTCAAAAATTGTTGGTTTTTTATTAATTAAAAATTAACGGTAATAAAATTTAAAATTCGGGCTTCGAGGTGCACATGTTCAGACTCTTCACTATTCGTGTGCCAAATTTCATGGCTGTAAGTTTCACAGATTCGTCTCGAGACCTCCCACACACACACACACACACGCACGCAAACATTCGCTTTTATTAATAAGATATATATATATATATATATATATATATATATATATATATATATATATACATAATGCATCGTCCTATTAAAAATTCGCGGCTGCTAGCATCTCTCTTATAATGGAACATTTTATCCATAACTGTTCCATGAATAAAAGTTTTGTATTCTCCTAAACTTGCTTCCACTGCGAACTATGATTCACAGCTATTAACTCGAAGAATTCATGAACGGTTCACCGTGTTTGGAACGACGAGCAAATCCCTATCTATTGGTAGCAGAAGCAGCCGAGATTTTGACCTGTGTTTGTGCCTCAGGAAGGATTGCCAGTTTTGTTACTGACTGACGTATTAATCAGGTTTAAAATTAAATTTACCTCGGGAATGTAGTTTACGTTTTCAAAACATTTGCACATTTCAACATATGTTAAAGCTTTATCATGTTAGTTTTTTAAAGGTTGCAATAAAGGGAAGGAACTGTAATTCTGAACCATTCTCCAGCTCACTATTTTTTTACATTTTATAATTATGTCTAGTAATATGAGCATTGTAGGTATTTTAAGCTATATATATATATATATATATATATATATATATATATATATATATATATATATATATATATGTATATGTATAATTGGGTGTCTCAAGAAAAAAAAATTTCAAGAACTGTTGTTCCCTATGGTTTTTCTGGTTCTATTTGGGTACAAAAGAAAAAGTGTGAAGTTTAAACACTGTAGGTTAGGTGGAAAGTTTTCCTCTAAAATCTTAAAGTTTTAAAATATAGTCAAAATTTTGATTTTTTTCAATTTTTTAAAATTTATTTTATTTTTTAAAATGAACGATATGTATATTATAAGTGTTTTTATACTATTTAAAAGTATTACAAACAATATTTGTCTTTGAAATATTAACTAGATCAAATGTTGGTTATGCAAAAATATACGTAATAAACAGAAAAGTTGGCAAAACTCGAAAATGTTTGGCAATAGTTGTTAGTAGCTTTACATTAATCTGTGATTAATAAAAAATTTCATTTGGTTTCGTTAATTTAGTATTTGTAACTAATTTTTTTAAATTTTATTACGTTATGTATATATAATTATACCAATAAAGGAATAGAAAATTAGGATTCTACCTTATTATAGCTAGCAAATGCAGATAATTTGTGATGAAAGCAATCGAATGAACAGATTTAAATATTTCTCTGTCAACGAAACATTCGATTCAAGTGCAGATTTGAACTGCATTATTAGGCATTATATAAAGATGTGTTTTGTCCAATGACATTTAAAATGACTTTCATCGTCAAATTACCCGAGGTCAAACAAAAATGAATTTTAAACCACAAACATATAAAAAATGCAAAAAACCTATTCAGAAACTCGGTTACAGATAAAGAATTTGTCAATGTTATCTCTTTCCGTTTCTAGCATTTCAGCCCATCTTGACGAAAAAATCTTGGCTACAAGCCCAGAATGTTCGCCTGGAGTTTGATTTATGAAGTCTTCGGAAAGTGATTTTAAAAAAGCAAAATTTGAAAGACACATTTTTTCAATGAACTAGTTTATGGGAATTTATGCATGCAAATGAGGACAAAAAGAAACTATATTGATATGCTACTGTTTTGGTACGCTTTGTTAAATGATCCAAATAGGATATTTGCGTTGATAGATGGAAATAACAATATTTTACATGATAAATATCGCAAATCTTAGTGGCGTGGAAATAAATGGTTTTAGTATACCTTGATTTGCACTGCTAACTTCAAGATCCGTTAATGAATTCAAAATAGGAAAGGAAAACTGATTCCCACTTCTTTTATAAGTTTTGAGCAATGACATAATTAATCCTAGTAACTAATCAAAAGGAAAAATAAATAACTTTCCTTTTAAATGGCAGTTACGCAATTTGTCATAAACTAGGGATGGCCTAAAAGTAGTAAATAATGTCGGTTATAAATTCTGAAATGAGTTTGTTAAATATGTCGAATAGAAATTCTAAATCACATCAAAAAGTCGTACTAATATTTCATTTAAGCACAGGGGTAAAGCCTAATATATGGATAAGAATATTTTTAAGTATAACTCAAATTCTCCTACAAAGCTCGTTTCAGCTAAAACTATTAAATAGGAATTTTTCGACCTGAACTTTTTCAATGACTTTGAAATAATAATTAAGTTAAATTCAAACTAATATTTAACACAAAAATAATTGTAATTTTCTAAAATGTTAGTAATAATTATTAATAAATAATAATATTTGTTTAATAATTGTATAATTTTGGGTATTCGTTTCCCGAACTGAAATGAATAAATTTTACAGTTCTCGTGCATTTATACCCATTCTAATATATGTCTAAGAACAGACAAGACAGAAAAATGTTCCATATACAATTTACCTCATAGGGGGAAATGCTGACTCACCTATAGGGTGCTCCCATAACATAGTAGCCTGTAAATTGAAGTAAATAACAAAATATGAATGTCTCACGACGAAGTGCCAATTCATTTGACAAATAAATGAATATAATGAACTATGCATCTAGAAGCTACATATTGAGAACTTTTTTTTATTTCCTGAAAAAAAATATCTCTCGCAAGAAAAATAATTTAGATTTTTCCTTGAAACTTTGTTTTTTATTTCATTTACAGATAGTTGCACTTTTAAGAGACTGAAGACAAAAATGTCGTTTGTTCAGCTGGTAAGACCGAACAGAGACGGTGACTAAATGATAATCCTTTGTATTTTGCGGTGTTCGCACATAGTGAAGAAATGATATTTTTTTCATGCAACTACTTTCCTTCACGCGTGTTTAGGCCGCAAACTCATGACGTTTGAGTTACTAAGTATTGCTTGATTCTAAGAGCATTTACAAAAATTCGCAAATGTTCTTGAAATACGGGCAGCCGTAGGCAACAATGATCGACTCAGTGAGAAACGAAAGCTCGGGTACTGTAAAAATTCACCACTGTGACAACTCAACGGCATATCTATAGGAAAAGCATTGGTAAAATAAGCAATTAACCCTTTCAGTAACAACAACTTCCACCGTTTGGACGGTGCAGATTTTTTTTCCCGATTTTTTTAACCTAAAAAATCTTGAAAATTTTTCCAATAAAGGTTGCAAAATGTTTTTTCTTCTTTAAACTAATAACAGATATCAGTACTAGTCATTTTTCTACTAATTCAACTAGAATACATTGAATGCAAGTAAAAAGTAGACTAGATTTAGGCGTTCGCACTGTGCGAACGGTGCCCCTGATAGGGTTTTAAGTCAAGACATTTCTTGGTTCACACCATCAGGCCGAAGTCCAGACAATAAAAGGTCCCGCCTTAATGGACACCACTAGCCACGCTGCATTGAAATGAAGATAAAATGTGAGTATTAGTGTGTTATAACGAATGAGTCGTCTGATGATTGTTGCAGTGACACCCGACCACTTGAAAGAATGATAGAGGAACTTTAGGAAGGTATACGGCGAACAGTCATGGAAAAGAAATCACTATCTGGGGAAAAATAAATAATTAGAAAATAAAATACGTTAGTGCATCTGTTATTGTCCTTAAGAAGAGCGGTTTATGTGAAAATGGTATACGAAAAAGGATAATTCCAAACATGCTTCAATAAATTCAGTTAGTAAAACCCTGACCTCAAGTTTAGGTGATCTGTATTCAAATTCAGTCGAAGCAGGGAGTCATTCTGTTTAAAAATTGTGTAAAATGTAACATACAAAATATTTAAGTGTAAGGCAAATGATTCAGACTAGGACTACCTTTCATAGCAAGGCAGATATATGATAGAATTTCTCAGATATCTAGAAGAATCTTAAATGGTCTAACGTCTGTATTCAGATGTGAAGGTGCACCGTACGTGTCTCGATCCTATCAGAAAATCTTTGAGGTAGCACCCAACCACTGGAAGTGAGAGATAATGAATTGCTATGTAATTTTGTTATAATTTGATAACGTAAGAAAAAAATAATATGGTCTGAAAGAAAATGGGCAGGTAATGTAAAGAAAAAATCAAAAATCAAACTTCTTTATCTCTTAATGCCTAGTTGCAGGCCTTGCCGTGCCATACTTCGTTGATTTGTTAGTGAGTCGTCCGTTTTCTTTAATACTGAAATATAAAGGATACACTTGTTGTTGTTGTTCCTAATGCCACTGGCCGGAAGTTCCAAACCAGGACCATACAGGCTTCGGGCTGAGTAGTGCGGCTCTGGTATATATTAGCAGCACAAGGGTCGGAGTCCGATTTGGCTAAGTGCCACCATAATTTTGCCCGAGTCCCCACAAGGGCGACATCTGGGTGGGTCGTACCTTCCCCACCCACTGACCTCATAGAAGAACTTTCCGTTCTACAGATTTAACGTGACCATATCCGGCCTATATAAGAAAGTTATACACTTAAATGTATTGGCGAAATGATTTTTCTAATATATTTTGGTTTTTACATCTAGTATGAAAATTGGTTTATTTAAAATAAATATTGTTACGTCTGCACAAACGTATTCATGCTGCCTCCGAAGTAAATGGCGTAATAAAGGTATATTTCAGATATTGTTAAAAATCCAATACGTGTTAAACACTACATTCAAATGTATTAAAGTCTATGACAACAGAGAAAAGAATAAGCAAAGCACTTTTTGGTAAAACTATCATTTCTTTAGAATATGATTTTGCTTCGGAATAACAACATGCATGCAAATGCGAGGGTAAGAGCCATTTCTTGCAAAAGGACATTTAACTTGTGTAAATAAAAGCTTTGCATATTTCTTCTAAAAATCGATAAAATGCTGTGTTTGCAGTTTAAAGCAGCATGATCAGTTAAAACATCTAATGTTTGTTATTATGTGCTGATTCAAATTTTACATTAAAAGATTTTCATTCAAATAAAGTTATTTAAGAAACTTGCCTAATCAGGAAAAATATTTTACTCTTCTAATTTCTTACATTAGACATAATGTTTGAAATAATAAAATTTATACAGATGAGAAATATGCAAACATTAAATCTAGAAAGGTTTTACAGCATTTTGTAGATTAAGACGCAAAATCTATATCGGAAAGAGATGTGTGTATAAAAGTATACAAAAATCAGCAAGTTAAGGTTTTATCCACAATATTTCAGAAGATTAAAAAGAAAAAAAATTCAGGAAGTCTCTTCTAACGAAACTACCGCGGATTATTAACGTAGGATTACTTATTGTTGGTTACCCCTTTTGTATGTATATATGTATGTATGTGTTATGTATATATGTATCTTATATATGTACGTATGTATATATATACATACATGCATGTCAAAATTTTGATGAATTTTGGTACTTTTCTGTTTAACTTTTTACTGATTGTCCAAGCGATACAGACTGGGTTTGGCGCGTGCCAAAATTATAATTCGCGAGCTACGGACGGACGGTTTTAGCGTCTGAAATTTTCCTTTCCGGAGGACCGTTATGGAGGAACGTAATCCTACGTTAAAAATATCAGTTACTGAAATTACGTGAGAAAAGAAATCGTTTATCACTAAAAATTTAAACAGTAAATTTTTTATTGTACACATATAATAGGTAATTCCAAGCCTGCATGAATGAGTTGTCATACAGGAGAGATTAAATAAATACTAGCCAAAGGTCATAGATAATTCCATGCCTGCATGAATGAGTTGTCATACAGGAGAGATGAAATAAATACTAGCCAAAGGTCATCTATTTGTAAAAAGTTCGTGGTTACTGTAGAAATAATTGCCGAAACTACTGAGACACCTCTCAAACTGTAACATTAGTTCGTGAATTCTATTGAAGAATGACATCTTGTCTTGTTGCTGCCGGAACAATAGCCCAATATTGTCTTTTACGTATCGTTCATCACTGGTACTCAGCTTGTACGTTTCCTTTCCGATTGGAAATAGAAGTCTCAAGCAACAATTTTGATTCAAAAGTTGCTTCCTTCTTACTTGAATTGGATCAAATGTTCAAGCGCAAGAACCCTTTGATGGACTATTTTATGGGGTCTCAAGAGATGGAGGAACCCATTGGCTAACCATAAAAAAATGTTTCCTAACAATCTTTTGCTCACCACCCCAAATTGATACATTTAGAAGTATTATTTTCTTGCCCCGAAGGTTTCTTTCAACCTGGTTATGGTGCCGTCGGGTATCGTGTGGTTTGCTTGTTTCGCTCTCTTGAAACGACGTTAGCCTACTCCGAAATTTCTGGCTCTAATTCTTCATACGTGGCAGATATGTACATTATTCCTTTATCCTTTTCATAAACTGTCTGGATTTCCGACTCTGAAACACCATAAATTGACAGAAAGTGGTTATTATTGCCCTGTTATTTTCTTACTTGCAACATTTTATTACCAGACAAGCTTGAATTATACACATTTGTTACCACGTTTTTATTAACTCGCTTTCTTGTTTGTGTGTTTTCCCAGTACAATTCTCGCAATCGATTTTTAACTAACTTCCCGACTAGCTAGACATTTGAAACTTTTAGAATAGCTCAGAGCACGATGACAATGCAATCTTTTAATACTTTTAGCCATCTTTAAGCAGACTCGAATTCATTTTCAGTTAATTTTGTTATCTATGGAAAGTTAGTTCGGAAAAAATCCGCAATGTTGAGCTTCGATCGAACTCAATGCTTGCACTTTTGCGTAACGGCGTTAGACGATTTTGAAAACAGAATACATGTGAATTTAGTTTGTTTACAAAAATATTGTGTGAACAATTTTTAAAAATTATAAAAGTTAGCAGTTTATAAAGTCTGTGGATAGTGTAAACGACCAAAAAGTGATTAAAATTAAATAAAAGAAAGTGAAAAAGAATAATTAAGTGAAGGTTTGTGCAATTAGTTTATATGATTTAACAGAAAATTTAAAAACGTGGTATATAAAAAGTTCTTTTTTCCATGTTTTTATTAACTCGCTTTCTTGTTTGTTTGTGTGTGTGTTTGTGTGTTTGTCTAGTACAAATATTGCAATCGATTTTTAACAAACTTCCCGACTAGCTAGACATTTGAAACTTTTAGATTAGCTCAGAACACGATGACAGTGCATTTTTTTATACTTTTAGACATCTTTAAGCAGAATTGAATTAACTTTCAGTTATTTTCAGTTAATTTTGTTTTGTAAACTGGTGCAGCCATCTGTCGTCCGGAACGGGAACGAAAAGTTAAACGCAAATAACTTCCAATTAACTTCATTTTCTTTCAAGTTGATGGGATAATTCATCAAAAAAATTTTAAAAAAGTATTTATTAATACATAGAATTGACAAGTTTATATGATTCAACAGAAAATTTAAAAACATGGCATATAAAAAGTTCTTTTTATCTTTTAATTATTATCTTGTAATTATTACTACTGAGCTGCCGTTCGATGTCGCATTCCCTTCAACTTTCCTGGCTCTTGGCTCGTTTTCATTTGATCAACTCTTAAAATATGTGCCAAAATGACAAGGGCTATAGAGAAGGTAGAAAAAAATTCCTTATGCTCTTACAGCACGCTCTACTAACAGCTCTGTATTTCAACAAAATTAATCTCAGTGTGAAAATTGTATAAGAGGTGCTTAGTCTATTTAAAGAAAATTGAAGGCAATATTTTAGCTTGAAACGCTTTTAAAAAGCTTAAAATATTAAATAATTACGCAAAAATAATTGCGTATGATGTCGAAAAGGTTCTTTAAATTAGTCTGTAAAGCTAAAAGTTAGACTCGTGATTTTGTCCCTTAATTTGAATCTTATTGATCATTAACGGGTTGAAACACATCTTGAAAAAAATATCATCTAGAAAGTAAAGAAACTTCTTCGCCGGATATTTCAAGTAAAATTACTCCAGAAATAACAAATAATAACCCTCTTTAGACTAACGGCAGAATGCTCAAATGTAGTCAAGTGAACAAAAAGACGCCCAGTCATAAAAAAGTTAACTATAAAGAAAACATTTAGCAAAACAGCATTATTTTGAGACACGATACAAATAACTGCATGGCATTTTTTTTATGATAATTTACTCTTTTTGAGATTATTTTAACAATTTGAAGTTTAAATATTTTAATAATTCTGCTTTAAACAGCATGAGAACCTGCCATTTTGAACATAATGCTTATTTTGTTGAAATAGTGCTGTTTATTGAATACTGCTATAGCGCACGGAAACTTTTTTTACCCTTTATATATAGCTACACGTGCGGTGACTTTCCTTTTTTCGACAGCTTTTTCTGCTCTCCTTATAATTTGTTGCCATTTTCGTAACAATAATACACTGGCTGCGAAATATGAAAACAACACAAAAATGAGTTTTCCGTGTATGTTATGCTAAACACTTTCTCATTTTAATGCATGAATAAAAGACGTCAAAACCGGCAACCGGAGATACAAATTGTATCAACTACCCACACACACATAACTACAGAAGGTGGGAATTAAATTCCCCCTCATCATAATACAGAAGTAACGGTTACCTCTAATAAAAAGAAAAGGTGCTCCAGTTTAACAGAATTTTGAAACTTTTAAAGCTATGAAACTATAAGTGATGTCTGCAAGACATGAGCATTAACTTTTTGATTTTCACTGTCAGGGTAACTTTTCAACATATTAAGCAGATGGAAATAGAGAATGGAAAACTAATTTTTAGGCAGCTGACGAAAGGGGAGGCCCTCAATTTAAATAAATGAATATCAAAATACATCGGAAGTAGTTGCTTATGGAATAGAAAAGATAAGAAGAGAAATAAAACGAGGCACCACTGAGGCAATCTACTACACAGGAGACCTGACGCTTAGAATAGTGAATGAAATGTTCTATCGAAAATTAAAGTTTTCTCTCTTTTGTTTTGAAAGTTTTGTTTCGTTTTCTTAACTGTCTATCTTTTATCTTACACCACCTTGTTTCATGACTAGGTATGAAAAATTATTTTTCATGGGGTTCCCGTCTAGATTATTCATTACATATATTCTATTCTATTAACAAAATACCTAGGCCATAGAACGGTAAAAAAGTATTTGAACTTCGTATAGGCCCCTTGAATAATTCTTAATGGGGGGAAGAGAAGCTTATCTTCCCATTTCAATTAAGAGGCAGGAATTCTAAGATAAAACAGGAAATAGGAAATAATTTTCCTATAATCAAGCTCTTTTTGTATCATCAATATCATGCTAATAATAGGATATCAGTTCTAGTTTATTTATACTATAATTTTTTTCTCTTTATTGAAAAGTAGTAATAATTGGACTTAGCTTAGCAACTTGAATATTGCCACTGCGTTCCTATCTTTATAAACTCCTTAAATCCTTAGGGCCTGTTGCAAATTGAAGACATATATGTTGTTTTGGCGAGCTAGTGCCGCTGCCTGATTGCTTCGTTTTGTGCTAGGCGTGTATTTAAGTTGGTACTCTTGAACGAATTAAAGCCTGACACTTGAATTCTTGGCATTAATACATTTCTTTAATTTTCTTCAGGGCCTGTTCACATAGAATCCGTCAGCGTCTTGCGTTAAGCGTCAGCGTCTTCCGTTGGCGCTGGAAGAGAACCTGTTCACATTACTTCAGTTACAGAAGCGTCGAGTGCATCTGATAGGCTGACGGCTATTGTTTTATGTTCGGTGTAAACAGGTTCTCTTCTCAGCACCAACAGAATCTTTAACGCATGACGGTGACGGATTCTATATAAAGAAGCCCTTATTCAGCTTATTGAAAGGTTAATATGGTAATCAGTTTAGGTATTTACACTATAAATTCTCTCCTACAACACATGATCTCTATAATTGGCGAATCAGCAAAGTATTATAATTTCGCTTGCGAACTTAAATGTTTCTTATAAAGTGTCTCAGTGTTTTAATTACTTAATTTACAACTCAGTTTGTTGGATCATTATATGGTTCCAAACATAGAGAATTTTGGATTATAAATTATCCATAAAAATCTTTGTCACAGACCAGTGAACTAAGCTTGTAAGTCAGAGTATGATGTCTTACGCCCAACTCTCTTTATGGTTGGTAACAAGTCTCACTCTTATATATGAACGTAAAATTCATAAGCTAGAAGTTTCAAAATGTCTCGTAAAGAGACTATAAGACAGATTCATGATCCGAAAAAAAAATATTTTTTAAAAAGTATAATGGCTAAGCAGATCCACATGCTGTCAATATTAAATTAATCTATAATTGATGATAAATTTTATATTTTAAACTATTCAGTACTTTAAAAATTATCAGATTTCAATTAGAATTAATCATATTCTCGCATTTTGTGCGTAAACCAACTAAGCATGATGACTGTTACGTAAATTTAGGTGCATTAAAAAAATTTCAATGTATATAATCATTATTAATTTATAATTAATCGGATACTTCATCTTCAGTTTGAGCAAACACAACAACACCTTTTTCTAACGACTGGTAACGATCTCTAAATCTTCCTAAATTCTCATACTTATTACTAAAAAAGTGAAGGCAATTCAGAATTCCTAAATTTGATTCAGACTTTCCTAACAAATACAAAAAAAAAACTTTTATCGGGACTAAAGGAATAAAAATAAACATCTTGATATATTAAAAAATAACTTAAAGGTAAGAATAATTAGAAACTGAGAATTCCTTATAATTTTAAGTTCAAATTACATGTAGTTAAATATTGAATGCACTGCACCGTTAGAGAGTTAAGCCTTAACACATTTTCCCGATCTCAATGTAATAGAAACTTTATCCGGTTTTCTGAACAAAAACATCATTTGAGATACGCTAAAAGCCACTCTTTCAAGAAATTTATCCAGCATAATAGAGATAAATATATATTTGTTCTTTAATCAAAAAATCGTAAACCTGTTAAAAGGAACTTCGATATTTTTCGGAATAGGAGAGATAAGATTAGCAGTAACAGGTGGGTTCATCAAGAATCTTGACTTTCACGGCAACTCCCTTAATGACGTCATATTAAATGAAAGAGCGATGAATGCAAAACGACTTTAACAAAATTACACGCTTAAAAGGACGGCGGGAGAATGTAAATAAATGAGAACATGAAAGGAACGCCTAATGGCTTAAGAGTAATTTTAGCGGTAAAAGATGATGTTCAGTCAGATGGCTCATCCATGTTTATTTAAGAATAACTTCCTTAGTGTGTGATTATAAGATACTTAAAACTACATGTGCTTCACATCGTAATGAAAAGTTTGGTTGAATAGAGCTGTAATATAGTGAATGCCGAGTTGAAGCAATGACATTAAATTCGGCAGCGAAAATAATATTAATTTCCAAAGTAAAATTACTCTCATATCACTCTACTTTGGGTAATTAGGAACTAAAATTTTCCTCCATAAAACCCCCTAACTCCAGTATTTAATAGTTTAATTTAATAGCATGCATATCATCTGGTTTGAAAGAATGGTACATCTTGATTACAGCCTCAACTCATCTCTATACGAAGGAAAGTCGTCTGAAATTTATTATTTTTCTTGCTACGATATTTTAGGGGAAAATCTTGAACAGGAGTTCAAGCAATTCTTACTTATTCCCACACTTTTTATGGAGCAGTTTTTGTCTTTTGCTGAGTGCTAAACAAAGAAGTCAGTGCATATGAAATAAAATAAGCTTTCAAAGATATTGTCCAGGAAAAGTTTTGGTCTGTCAAGGCAAGAAGTTTAGGAGTGTGAATGACATACACATGGAGTCAGAGAGGAAAATAAGCCCCTTGTGGGGGGGGGGGGAATAAAACATGAATTACAAATTTACTGCATAAAAAATTCGTTAAACATTGTTAATTTTGAACATTGTAAATTTTGTTACATATTTTAGTATTAGGTATTGACGTTTATTGCAAAGTTTTTCAGCTCTTTTACCGGACTATAGTCCAAGCAGTGTTTGAGAAGTGTAAAACACAATATAATTATTATATCTAAAATATCTATATATATATATATAAGACGCGTAGGTATGCGGCACAAAAATCGACAATATTTCTACAATCCGAATGGCAACGGCTGCAACTACCAGATGTAAACATTACTGGCCGTCCGCAATTTGCAACCGCGTGTCAACATGGATTTACGCACTGAAATCAGGAATGCTCGAAAGCGAGCTGCACGATCAAGTGAAATTTGGGAACAGTCTCAAGAAAGAAAGCGAAGAAAAAATAATTCATTAAGAGAGAGGCATGAAAGGGAGCATAAATGATCGCGAAGTTAGGCTTAACCGCCGCCAGCATAGCAACCGAGAGCCAGTAATAGTTAATTTCCTACAATTTTTTGAGTACGTGATGAAATTTTACTCCATTTTTATAAGTGAAGAAATTTTCCCAACAATTTATTATTTGATATGATTAAGTGTAGATAACTGAATTGTGAACAATAGTACGTACAGAGAGTGATGTAATCCACACTATATTTTAGTACTTGCTGAATTTTTACTCCATTTTTTTAAATGAAAAACAAATTTACCCAACAATTTCTTATTTGATGTAATGATAAAATGTAGATATCTTAATTTTTAAAAAATGTACATGCAGAGAGGGATGTAATTTTTCAAATCATTGGTGTTGGGTTTGAGTCTTTTATTTAACTCTGTTCTGAAGTAATGGAAATTCACATTTTTTAATCACGATGTTTTAGAATCAGCCTTATAGATAATACCCCTTAACAACGTATATTTATGATGACAGGTAATGGTAACATTCCTTAAATTTGTTACTTTCAGTTGAATTGTTTTGCAAAAGAAAATATAAAACTAAAAGCGTCCATGCTGGTCACGCAGTGGCTAGTTATATAAAATTCCTTTCATTGAATATCCTTGACGTTTACAGCTTGACGTTATACAATATTTCCTGTAGGACAGGGGTTGCCAACTTTTGTGTACATAAGATCTACTTTTTATCTTAAAAATGTGTCGTGATTGACTTGTTGTTATAGGCGTAGTCTAAGTGGGGAAGGGGTAATGCGAAATACATACTATGTTTATACACTGTGTTTCAATACGAGGTGCACTCTCGCGAGCTATGGGTAATAATATAATAAAATATAAAATATATGGTAAAAAATATGTTCAAACATACGTATATACCTACGTGAAAAACAACAAAATTATTTAACAAGCCAAAAATGTCATGTCCAGAGGAATTAAAACGACATGAGTAATTATTGACAATATTAGTTCAAATTAGCTACAGATAAAGACAGATTTGGAATTTATTTTACTACCTTAACATGAATGGGAAGACTTAGTTTGCATGTCTCTAACCAAGGAATCATAATTAGGTGTATGTCCTGACAAAGATTTCTGTATGTCCTACACTGTAGGACACACAAACAAATTGACATGCGAAATCATCTATATATTTAAGTTGCCATGCCGATTCTTTCAGCAGCCCGTGAGAGGAAACTACTGCATCCATTTACTTCATTTTGGTCTTAAACGAAAGATTTCAATCTATAGATGCACCGAATTTAGTTTTCGGAACCGCATTTTCTATTAACTAGCGATAATTTACAATTAAAAAATGTATTTCTTCACATGCGCAGTGGCATGTTTAAAACATGGCCTTAGCCACTCACTAAGCACGAGGCCACTTAAACACCTTAATTTGTTTCTGCGCATATTCATTGACGTTGTAATCTAGCTTTAGATACTTACTAAGCACGAGGCAGCATAGAAGTGAAATATTTAAAAGAGAGTATCGTTTATATATTTTCGACATTTGGTAATGATGTATAGAGTATAATTTGTGTATTAGTACATTTATTTACTATCCAGCCGTCGTGTTTTGTCGGGTACCAACTAGTTTTCTATAATTTCTCTCAGGTAATATAATTTCTTGTATGTCTTACATGAAATGGGAGAAATTATTTCCTGTAGTACATTCATAAAATAATTTCTCTCGTAAAACACCCTATTATAACGTGTCAAAATATACAAACCTATTTCAAGACTTCTGGAACATGTTAGGCTGAAAAGTATTTGAATATAACGCATAACTAAACTGAAGGCTAGAATTAAGTTACAAACAGAAAATTTTTCTGAGCATAACTTCTTTTATTACGAATTTTCGAACTTTGCACGAATTTATTTTTGTTGCGCAGGTTTTTGTACCACTTATATATATATATATATATATATATATATATATATATATATATATATATATATATATATATATATATATATATATATATATATATATATATATATATATATATATATATATATATATATATATATATATATATATATATATATATATATATATATATATATATATATATATATATATATATATATATATATATATATATATATATATATATATATATATATATATATATATATATATATATATATATATATATATATATATATATATATATAAGTGGTACAAAAACCTGCGAAAACACTAAAATCGTAAAAGTAGAATCGAAATACAGAATCCTCAGGCCATTTGTGTGCATCGCTCCATTAGTATAATTCTTTTTATTTATTTTAACTATATGTATCTGTATATATATATATATATATATATATATATATATATATATATATATACACAGTCGGACCTCTATTTAACGAACCTCTATTTTGCGAATTTCTCTATTTTGCGAACTTTTCCTTGGAACCAAGAACGTTTTGTGAATTTCTTCGTAAAATAACCTCCAAATAGCGAAGTGCATTCTCTATTTACGAAATTTTTCTTTTGATGCAATATTATTTTTTTATCCATATTTCTCAAAATATTTCTGAACATATCAAACTTAGTTTTTCTTTTAACACTTTCCAACGCGAGTTGCAGTTTGAAGAAAATACGCCTGAAGGGGGTTTTGGTGCATTGCAAAGATGAGAGACGTATTATGAGAGAAAACACTTTTTCAAACAATAAACTCAGACAAAATTAACAGACTTTATCAATAATTAAATTTAAGGACGCATGTGGTAATGTATGCTTAAAATTACTTGTTATAATAAATGCGATAATGTCATTAAAATTCATTAATTTTAATATTTTTTTAAATTGAAAATACAGTGTATTACCGGAAAATGTTTTGTTTTATTCTTGATTTCCTTGCAGATTTCTATTTGATGGGTAAGATATATAAAACAAATAAACATTAATTTACAAAATAAAGGTGTGATCAATTACTTTTATTAATAATATTTAGTGTTTAAGAATTTAAAATATGTTTTGTGTAGTTTAAAGTATTTTAAAAGGTGAATCTCTATTTAACGATTTTTCAATATAACGAACTTTTTTTCGGGATTTAGCGACTTCGTTAAATAGAGGTCCAACTTTTTATATATATATATATTATATATATATATATATATATATATATATATATATATATATATATATATATATATATATATATATATATATATATATATATATATATATATATATATATATACATGTAAATATATATATATATATATATATATATATCTTTATATATAAAAGGCAAAGTCTGTGTGTGTGTGACGGAGTTTTTGTCTGCTCGCGGCGCAGCGCAAAGACGGTAGGTCGGACAGTCTTGAGATTCGACACGAAGATGCCTCCCGAGGTCTCATTATGCACCTCGAAGCCCTTTTTTTCGATTTTTTAATTAGATTTTCCGTAATTAAATATTTAGTCGCGATTTGGAGCTCCCGGACGAGTAAAAGCCCCGTAAATCCTAACGTATCCGTCCAAGAATTTTTTTTTTTTTCGGACGAGCCTATACGGGAAGGATGACACTATACGGAAATCACAATTAAAATTGTCTGTCTTAATTTATCGATTAATTGTGATTTTTTTTCGATCGCCTGTACGCACCCGTTTTTCGGAAAAAAACGCGATTTTGTCCGTGACCCTTTTTTCCAAATTGTCGAATCGATACGTAAATGTCGTTACATTTTTACGAAATTTTTATCTCAGAGACCCTAGACATCACAGTTTCGAAAGCCAGAACCAAAATTAATTTGCAAATTGTAGTTATTTTTTAATAATTTATTTTATGATTCGGAAACTCTTGCGAGAAATCTCATTTTGGAGATTTCGTTCTTCATTTCCGGACGAAGGTAAAATAGGAGAAAAACCAGTTTTTGGACGTCGCACGTGATGTGTTGGGGCGTTTGTTTTCTATGAGGGATTCGGTGGTTAAAGGAAATCGATTACTATTGCAGTGATAATCGATTAAAAAATCACATTTAGTAATGCCGTAATTTTTTTGGCCAGCACTTAGTTAATATCATATAATTTGTGGTGTATTTGTGGAAAAAATCTATGAAGATTTCAAAGAATTTCAGCATGTGGAGGATGTGATATATTCGCTTTCAAGGAAATCGATTACTATTGCAGTGATATTCGATTAGTAATCCTATGTCAAAAATTTTGCCAAAATGTGCCAGAAAGGATTAAATTTATATGGGTAAAATAATGTATCGTGGTGAGGAAAAGGATGACAGCGACGCCCATTAACAAAGGGTTAAGGCTACTAAAAAATTGGTAATTACATTACCCGAGCAACGCCGGGACGGGTACAGCTAGTATATATATATATATAGATATATACTTACATTGCTTCCATTAGCTTCAACCTATCTGTGTGAAACTAGGTTTTCAAATCTGGATTTTTAAAACAGTTTGACAAAATTGACTTACATAGTTTTCTTTTTTTGCTAATATTTCCCAAATTCCTTAAATTTTGTTTTCTAACCAAAATTTTCTTTGGGGATCAAATGATTTTTTTTTATTTAAAGAAAGTTGTTCGTGGTCATCAAAGTTTGCGCACCACTGCTGTAGGCAAGGCTGCATGCACATTTCATTTGAAATTGTCAGCCCCATGAGTGTATCAAAATAAATTCAAATTTTGAAATTTCTGCAAAAGAGAAAAAAAATTGTCGACGAAATATTAGAAAGTAAGAGGGGGCTTAAAATCGTTTTATAATACTTTTTATCATAATCCCTTTATTTGTATTATATTGAGATTTTCTATTTAACGATATGACATAAATATTTGCAAATTTTAAAGAATCATAAAACTGAATAATAGCATTATTTAAAATTATATTTATCTCTTAATAATTTTGAAAGAAATTATATGCTTCTTGTGTCTTTCAACACCTCGAAAACAGTTTTTTATATAGTTAATTCTAACAACATGCGTTTAAAGAGATTTTTACCACGGATATTTTTAAGTAACCTAACAATTTTTACATTGTTTAATATCTGCAAACATGCATGTGAAACCAATTTATATTTATGAAAAATTTGTATTCCAACTTTTTCTAATAATTATTTCCACATTATATACATATTTAATGATTTTCTTACGAAATAAAGTCATTGATCCATGGAAAAAATGAATATATTTTCTTTAAATCTGATATGCAAACCATGTGTATTCACTTAATAAATATAAAAGCTATCAGATCTCTATGTTTAAAACCTTAGCGTTCTTATGCTTCCTATGACTCGACATTGAAATTTTACCAAAGATTAGGTGAAAAAACTTAGCAAACTGAAAGCAAATTTCTGATTACCACACCTATGCGTATTAGTTTTTACACTTAAGTACTTCCGTAAAAAAAGCCAACGCGAACAGTTTTGTTTCACTTAATATTTTGCTCTCATATTTGAATAAATTACACCCCAAAACTGAATAATAAATATCATAGCAACGAGGAAAATAACAAAAGCAGGGAAATTGAATTTTTATGTAGACTGGAGACTATATGTGGTTCTGTCTCGTCTAACAATCTAAGGACAAGGTATATTATTCAACCCAGAAAAAAAAAATAATTATGAGTTACAATCACAGTACAAGATCAGTTACAATCACAGAATATTTATTTATTTATGTATTTTTTGCTTTATTTTTTAATCACATAACTCAATGTGATATAAATTTACTTCAGACAAACCATCACCCCTCATTTTTTTAGCTACCCCCCTGTAGGTCACGACCCCCTGTTTGTGCATCACTGGTCTATAGGGTCTTCACAAACTAGTTTTCCTCCTTTATTTATTAATGTATTTTTTCTGCTTAATTTGTAAAGAAGGTGAGAAAAGCAGGGTTAAAAACTAACACTTTATGCCTTTTTGTCGTTTGTTTGATTGTCTAATTGTAACTTAACTCTGAGTTTATAAAAGGATTTTTCGAAAAAATTAGAAATTCTGCACTGGGAGCAGCTTTTGTTTTGGTACGATGAGAAGAAAATTAATTCAAGCCGTCAGTTTGGTTATGCGTTATATTCAGACACTTTTCAGCCTAACGTGATCCAGAAGTCTTAAAATAGGTTTGTATATTTTTACACATTATAATAGGGTGTTTCACGAGAAAAAATATTTTCTAAAGGTACTACAGGAAATAATTTCTTTCCTTTCATGTAGCACATACAAGAAATTATATTACCCGAGTGAAATTATAGGAAAGGATATTTCGCATGTAAATTTTCCTGTATGCCCTACACGAAATATTCTATAACGTCAAGCTGTAAACGTCAAGGATATTCATGAGAGGAATTTTATATAATATTTTTGATATAAAAATTATATTGTGAAGATAGAAATGTAGATCTTAATAATGTTGGTAATTCAGAATATTGGCTTTAAGTTAACTCTAATGAAGGTTGAACGATTATTGAAGCCCTTTTAAGTGTATTTTAAGTTAATAAAATAACGGGATTTTTTAAATATCAAGCGATATCATAATAATTAATCTTAGGGTGATAATACCAAATAAACAATGAATTAAGTAGGACTTAGGTACATATAAAATGTTAGCATGCGCTAAAGGTTCAGATAAATCCACTATACAGTTTAAAGTTATTTTAAAAATCGTATTTGAGTAAAATTTTATGATAATGGTTAAGAGAATGAAAAACATAGCAAAGCATGGATGCCTCCAAAACATATTTTATGTATTTGTCACTTGTTGTTTATATTTTGACCAGTTTTCAAAAAATTTCGCTCAGCTTTTCAGCTAATTATAATTTTAATTTTTCTAATATAACAAAGCAAATAATAGATAAAACATATCTTAACATATAAATTAAACTCATCAAGAATATAACGGGAAACATTCTTTATAAGTCTTTCTCTGAAAAATGTATTTTTATTACTTCGCAAAATATTTCGAGAGAATATGGCATCATTTCATTTTTGTTTGTTATTCGTAAAAATTAGATCATTCGAGTACCACTGAATATTTATTTAGTAACATTATTTTCATAAAACAGCGTATTTCTTTCTTTCTCAAACGGACTAAAAGTAAATTTCAAATGTTAGATTTTTCACTAGCTATAGAGCTGATGTTTGAATTCTTAATCTTTCTGATATATACGAGTTCAAACTCTTTTCAAAAACCTTAATTGACTTGCAGGTTGTTTACACTATTCAAGCATAAGTTGTTCTCGCGCCTAATTAACAGTACTTACACCCCTTTAACACTACCATCTTAAACATCACGAGCATGTCAGTACGTGAAAAAGATCTAAATACTTTACACATGACAATATATTAACCCACACAACTCTTCATTTACTATTTACTAGCATGAAAAGTAAGAAATTACAAATATCTCATCTTTGACAGAATTTGAAACTTAACAGTTTGCTAATGGGCCCTATACGCTAAGAGACGTATATCAAACAGAAATATGGCAATTTGTAAAGAATATCCACGCATGTATTGCCTCTAAAAATGTAAGTTGTGCATTATTCTTACCGTAGATCAATCGGGCACTCACACCATGATTGTAAATGCAACATCTCAGAGAATTTTCTGGAAGACAACCGAAGTGCTCAAGGCTTAAATAATTCAGAAACTTTTCAAAGGTGAACTCTCTAAAAGAAACAATGAAGTTTAACAGCCGGAAAGATTAGTCTCCCCCAGTCCCTTGATATTTTCTCTCCCATTAAAGAGCAGAAATAGAAAAGGGACTTAAATTTGGCTGTACTGGTATGAGGCCGTAAGTAAACGAATTAAGAACAGAAATTTTAACATACCTCAGATCACATCACAGGAGAACCTGGTTTGATAAATTAACAATCATTCATTTTTCATAGACTATTACAGAATTTAAAAGATATATATATATATATATATATATATATATATATATATGTGTGTGTGTGTGTGTGTGTGTGTGTAATTTTTCTTCAGTCATGTGTATTATGAGACTTTTAGCTTCAATATTCAGATTTTCTCCATTAATTAGAACGTTAGTTACTCTCAGGAGGTCCCAGAATCGAGTATTTATATGAAATAAATTTAATTTTCAGGAGTTTCTCAGGGATTCCTCCAGTTTGTTATGTACTTTTCGAAGGGTTTCCATTTGAATGATAAAATGATAATAAGTAGTTAAGCAGACACATCTTAGTACACCCTATATAGGGTAATATTAAATGCAGTGGGATCTACATTTTTCAGTAAATACATCAAAGTGCATCAATTTCCTCTGTATGCTTTAAATTCTCTTTGTAAACGTACGAGCAATTAAATGATTTATTCTCTATTTAGATTCTTAGACTTCATGACTGCTTTTTGTTTGAAGTCGATAAAGGAAGGAAACTTTTGAAATATATCATCGTAAGCGCAAAACAAGTATCCGAAATAATTTATAGAGCCTTAACAATTTAGAAATGCCTGTATATTCTTTACATATAGGGGTTCATAGATTTCTTTCAGTTAATGTTGCTTTTATTTATTTAACTAATAAAAATATTAATTTCATTTTTTTTCTCATCAGTATAAATAATGAAGTTAAGGTGATGTTAAAGAAACCAAATAAACTATTGTGTAAAATATTTTAGGGTTTAAACAACAAAAATTTACTCCGTCATGACATTCTTAGAGAAAGGGTGCACAAGCTACCAAGTAGTCTCTGTTGCATCATGATAGATTTCAAGGCATGAATTCTCAAGTTGTCGTATTTACCCCCAACAACCACTAGACTTGTTTCTTACTCGTACCTAAATAACTAAATATGTACTGGAATTGAACCTAAAACATCTGGACAAACATCATCGATGTAATGCTGGGTAATAATTCTCGGTCTAGAAGAAAGTGGCTTTATCTTCAATGCATTAAATTAGATTGTTTTATTTAACTACAGTTTGCCTTTCAAAAAGCAATATTACATGGTTAAAGTTTTGATTATGTTCATTAACAAAAATATATTTAGAAGTGTGATATGGGGGTAAAGTAAAATAAATGGACTAGAAAACACAAAAGAAATATTTCGACCTGATTTTGAAAACATAAAAAAACATTAAAAAAAATTTGAATATAATCTTGCAAATTGCTGCATTTAATGTTAAGTATTTCACTAAGTATTGGAACAACCTAGAAATAGGTACATTCCTGGACAATATGTGTGCTTTCAGTTTGATTTTTTATGCCCTAAAACAACGGATGTCTCTACTAGTAGAATCAAAGACATGTTCAACCAATAAAAATTACAAATATTTACTCACATTTTGGTGAACATTTTGGTGTCGAGGTGATGTTGTGTACTACAAAGAAATGAGCAATTAAATTTAATTACTTTTATAAGTGTGACATGTTTAAAACTAACGAGAAACCTATTGCAACCAAAAATTAAGCTGTTTCAATAATAATTCATAATCTACTGATTTCAACAAAAATCTTCAGCCTCTGATGTTTTAAGGGAGATCTGCTTTCAAAGGAACAATACTTGATGGTGTGATAAAATGGAGATCATATGTCAGCCCAGAAAAGGATTAGAACCTTTATCATCAGTTCGCATTCAAGGAGTTTGTGTTATACTGTACATTAAGTTATACTTTAGCCATGTAACTGTGACAAAAGTTTACTGAAAACAAAAACTCTAAATGACATAGCAGTATGATTACTCAGTTTTCAAGTGGTGTACGTCTTTTATTCAGAATGAGACTAGAGGGATAATAGGTCTTTATTCAGTATTGAATCAGGAATATTAAAATAAGACTTGCAACTTAAAAATATTATACTTATATTATATATTACTATACTTAATAGTACTATATAATATAAGTATTAATAATTATATAGTACTATATAATTTTCATGCAAACGAAAAATATATAGTGCATGGCAAAAGGCTGATTTCTCTTCGGATATGCTAACTTCTTACTCTATATATTTAAGTTGCTAAGCCGACATTTTGGGCAGTCCGTGAGAGAAAACTGCTGCATCAATTTACTTTATTTTTGTCTTAAACGAAATATTGTAATCTGTAGATTTGTCAAATTTGGTTTTTGTAACCGCAATTTCTATTATTCAGCGATAATTTACAATTAAAAATTCATTTCTGCGCATGCTCAGTGACATGTTTTAATGATAAACACGTTTCTTCCGAAGAGTCTCACTAGATCTCTCTGCCATTTTTATTTTTATGATAATTTTGTTCGTGTAATATAAGATTAAATTTGATGGAAATTGTTTATTTCGCACTGTTCAATTAGCGATAATTTACAATAAAAAAAAATTACTTTCTGCGCATGCCCAATGACATTTTTAAATCTGGCTTTAGATACTTACTAAGTACGAGGCCGCTTAAACACATTAATTTGTTTCTGCGCATTATGATTTTCAACATTTTGCAATGATGTGTTAGTATAATTTGTGTATTAGTACATTTATTTACTATCTAGCCGTCATGTTTTGACGGGTACCAACTACTAGAATATTTAAACAGCAAATATTATATTTTTTCTTATACATAATTAGAGCAGTGGTTCGCAAATTGTTAGTCACGAGAAAAAATGAATAGGACTTAGGAAATTTAACGTGAATTAGTATATTGAATTATTCAACTAAAAAATGTTTTAAATTTTCTATAATTACATATTTTTAATATTTTTATTTATATTATTATATGTTAAAAATATATGATAGGGGAATTGTAAAATAAGGTGTCAAACAGTCTTACAAGGCTACATTGTATCCATTTGCTTTTAGCTATATGTAGGAGACTGGGTATTCGAAATGAGTAGCTGTAAAAACCAAACAACTATAATATGAGAGTATCATTCTGAAATGTTTCACCAAATATTCAACAAATACTATTTGAAGTCCCCGTTCATCCATCTCATTAAATTTTTCCTAGATTAGTTTTGTATAGATAAATTAAGCTTATAATTTTAAAATCCTGCTCTTCTTTAATTTTAATTTTTTGCTAATTTTTACTTAAATACAAATACATATTAATATTCAAATATAAATTTTTAGTCGCATGAGATTTGGTGAAAAACAAGTGTATAAGGTATGGAAGACATTTTTTTAATTATGCAAAGTAAACGTATGACCAAAATCTACATTTTATCGAATTTCGAACTAGTTTCTCAAAATTTGCTTTTTTTTTCTTTCTAATTTTTTTTTTGTTGTGAATATTGTCCTAACTTTGAAAAACATTTTGCTACTACCAAACAATTTTTACTCAGGTAGACTGATTTTTTTATTTAAAGAAAATAGGTCGAGGTCGAAAAAATTGCCGCACTACTGCGTTAGAGGACATATTTACCTATTTCTGAAAAAAAAGAAATTCCTTCCTAATAACCTATTATATATTGTTTCTTTTAAGCATCATTTATCGTAAAACAAGGGGAATTAATAAATTAAACATTTACACTAGACAATTGCGACTCATATCAATTTATATATATATATATATATATATATATATAAATTTATATAAGGCTAATATTATTTTAATCAGATGAGTGGAGGTTCAAGTGTGTGCAAATGAATAGAGAGGGCTGAGAGAATAAACTCATAGTTTCAAATATTTTGTATAACACATAGTTTTATTGTAAACAGTATTTCAGCCCAAATCTGTAGCCTTAGTTAGTCCCTTTTTTCCTGCTTGCATTCAAACTAATAATTGAAATGTTACAGCATTTCCAGAATTATACCTATTGGGTTATCAACATGTTCAATGTCTTTACATATAAGATGTAGTCAATTTCGTCTGCGAATTCTTCCACATATTCAGCAGAATGCAGTGGAATATTCGAAGAATGACAATGTTCTTTATAAAAAAAATTATTCAATCGAACCGTATGAAAACTAAATGCCATGAAAGCTTTTCACAGAAATTAATACTCAACATAATGTCGGTTCAGCCACTTCTTACCAAACAGTTAAAGAAAAACAATAACAATGAACCAACAAATGAAAGATCAAATGAACATACACAGAGCTTCGTTACTCTCTTTTAACAAAGTCAGTTAGGCACAGCAGTCGTGACGAGTGGAAGGCGGAGCTCCACGTTTCTTCCGAAATTTGCATTATCGCTTCCCAACATAAGATAATGGCCCGAGGTTGCCTAGTGTAAGCTCTTCGGATTTGGCGTCGAAGGTGCTCTGATCGAAACCCGACAAATGCCATTAAATAAATATATCCATGTCTATTACGGATATGGGTACGTTAAACCCGTAGACAAGAAAGTCCCTTTATGAGGTCAGAGAGGGTGGGAGAGAGTACGATTCCCCTAATAGGGGTGTTCGTTCAGAATTGAGGTGACCCCAAGACTCCAGCCCTTGTAGTTACATTATAAACTGGGGCCGTACCACTCAACCCGCTAGCCCATAGGGACCTCATCTGGAATTATTTGGGTCAGGGGGCGTTAAAGTTAACACATATTAGATCACTTGCAATGAGTTTTTTCTGTATAATTATGCTTAACTTCTCCTATTTCCTCCTTTTTAGCTTCTCGACTTGGCAAGAGAGGATTACAGTACCGGTGACGCCAGATCTAGCTTTCCCTTCGACTATCAGCATACCGGTTCTATCGCCAAAAGGTCGGTCCACGAACCAAGCAGGTCTTTGTCCAACCAAATCGACGGGCAGTAACCGGTGCATCTCCCTGGTAAAAACCCGAACTGAGTTTCCTCTTCTGTTTAACTTTTACAAACATTCCAGAGTGTTACAATCATACGTTTTGGATCGGCAGATTTTAATTGTCAAAATGAAATTGTCTATCGTGTTTTTTTAGTAAATATATCACAATGCACCTATTCTCTCTTCGAACTCTTTTTGTAAACATAAAGGAAAATAAAATGATTTAATCTCTGTATAGATTCTTTGACTCTTTGACTGAATTTATGTTGAAGTGATAAAAAATTAGAGTTTTTGAATTTATTATCGTATAAGCAGAAGAATGTTCCTGAAATATGTCCATAAATACGTTACAAAGCAGATGAAATTCTGCAAATATCACTGACAAATGTTTAAAATTTTCTACTACACAAATGCTAACACAAATATCACTACACAAATGTTTAAAATTTTCATCATAAATCTCTAATTTCTTAGAATCATAAGTATTACATTTCTTATATATACGGGCAAATTATATATCGTACAAGCTTTCTCTCCAACAATAAAACTTTAATACATTAAATATATCATGTGCGAGCGATCTTAATTAAGTTACATAACAGAACACTTCTTGACACATCAAACAGAAAACCTCTTACAAATTATTTTCTTCTCAGTTGCATTAAAATCATTCTTTTATAGAAAATACGATTCTCCGGTTTTACTAAACTTTTCAATAAAACTGTAGTTTAAGATGACGAGTTTCTACCTGTATATGAAAGAACCTAAGGAACAATGTTACTTCTTCATAGATTTTGCAGGTCATAATAATTGCTTGGAAATCAATTTACTGATATAAAGCAAAGTAGATTATCATTCATGCATTATTGTCTCAACTACAGGGTGGCTAATAAATACTGTGACAAATATCGAATCATTTAATTACACACAGATGAAATAGAAAATGAAAAATACAACAATATTATGAACATTATACATGAAGTTTACCATGAAATAATTTTACTCGAATCGACCGCCATCTTTATCGATTACTAAAGATAATCTCTTACGCCACTGTCCTATTGCGGCACGAATCATTTTATGAGGTAATTTGTCCCATTCACTCCGTATGGAAGCTTTGAGGGAGTCCAAACTTCTGTGCTGCTTAGCATTTACTTTAGACTCTAAAATCCCCCAAATGCAATAGTCTAAAGGATTTAGATCTGGTGAAGAAGGTGGCCAATCTTCTTGCTTGATAAACTTCAGGCAATTGGCATGGAGCCATTCCTGTGTTGTTTTGGATCGGTGGGACGGTGCAGAATCTTGCTGAAGTATCCAATTCTTTTTGGGATACAATCTGTTAGCATGTGGTAATAAACGTGTAGCCAATACTTCCTGTTTGTAATATTCAGCATTGATTTTTTACCCTTTATCGATGAATTTCAGAGGCAGTTTTCCATTGTGTGACACTGCAGCCCAAACCATAACAGAATTCTTGTTCTGAAAGCGTTTAACAGTTCGAAGATTTTCAGGTATATCCTCGAAGGTTGCTGAATATACAACATCATTTTTAGCATTATAACTTTGTTCTGTACAAAACAGCTTCTCATCAGAGAAAATTATTTTTTCAACACTTTTGCTACCGTGCCGGTTCAGCAATTTCTTGCATCTTTGTAACCTTTTTACTATTTGTGCAGTAGACAAACCTTGAACTTTTCTTTTGCGATAAGGGCGAAAACCCAGGTCTTCATTTATGATAAGTTGCATATTTCTGCGACTGATGTTCTCTTCTGCAGGCCATTTTATTTGCAGAACGTTGTGGATTTCTTCGTATCTTTTCACGAATTCTTTTGATACGTTCTTTTGTACGAACAGTGCGTGGACGACCGGACCTTGGTCGATCTTTACAGCTATTGGTATCCAATAATCGATTTATAGTCCTATATATAAACGTCCTATTAAAACCAAGGCATTTTAATTGCTTAATATTTACCTGCAGAAAATCCGCGATCAAAAAGCTGTTTTACCATTAACCTTTTGGCTTCCATCTTTAAAAATATTCTACATGTTTTACTTTAAACAAAAATCGTCTGCGTTTACAAAAAGTTGCCAATCACACAAATAGATAGATAAATTGTTTTTCCAAACGATTAACATTAACTCTTATTTTTTGGAGTGTTACAGTATTTATTAGCCACCCTGTAGACTGCAAAAATGGTTTTAATTGAGCGTAACGTAAAATGAAATTTCAGATGGGCCAACGAAAAGTATTAAAAAATTGTTCTCTTAAAAACGTATGGAAATAAACCAGTAGAAATTATTAAGTGAAATAAATTACATTACGATTCCCGTATTTTTTAAACTCTTGAATTTTCTGGACTGCATTACACAAACTGATATTGGAAAATTTACATAAATCGTATGCATTTCCTTTAACGCACTTAAACCATAGGTTCAAGGGACAATCATACACACACACACACACACACACACATATATATATATATATATATATATGTATATATATGTATATATATATACATGTATATATATATATATATATGTATATATATATATATATATATATATATATATATATATATATATATATATATGTATATATATATATATATATATATATATATATGTATATATATATATGTATGTATATATAATATATATGTATGTATATATATATATATATATGTATGTATGTATGTATATATATATATATATATATATATATATATATATGTATATATATATATATGTATATATATATATATATATATATATATATATATATATATATATATATATATATATATATATATATATATATATATATATATATATATATATATATATTAATTATCATAAACTGGGGCAATTCGACTTAACTGCCCAGTCTATTCCGATAGCGCACCGAACTATGGCTAATTCCTAGCCACTCTGTTCCCTCAGATATCACTGAGAATACGCTGCATTAATGAACATAAAAATGACATTTATTCAGTTCGCGTATTTACAAACTATATACTACATTAACTCCTTGAGTTTTGCACCTCCAGTGCATTCATGGCCTCCAGCCAAATCAATTAATTCACACCTGCAAGGCGCTCCGCCAAACAAATCACAATCACTTCCACTTGGCTCCTCCGCACACGCCAAACCGCTGGTCCGAGCCAAAATCGACGTCCACGCCGGACCACTGTCTCTCTCTGTCTCCCACTGTCTGACACTGGCCTGCATCGACGATCCATCAGTCCAAACCGGTTCTCCTTCCACTGCATACCTCCGGAACAACTCGTCCAGAAACCACTTGCACTTCCAGTCCTGGTTGTCATCTGTTTACTAGACAGCTGGCATGCCTCTTGATTGATGGACCTGGAATCGCCTCTGGTAAACATTCAAAACTGAAAAGAAACTTCACCATATTTTCATAAATAATACCGGGGGTTAAGTAGAGGGTCCGCCGCCATCTCAATATATATATATATATATATATACAGGTGGTTATCAAAATAATGGAAACACCTATCAATATTAGTGGTGTTTATGAATGTGCTTCGTATTCCTTAAAAAACAAGTCTGGCCACCGGTATTTTTTATATAATATAGTTATGTATTATTCTACTGTCAGGTAGCAGTAATGATGCTAAGTGCATCGTGCTTTTGGGGGGGACAGCGTAAAATGTCAAACCTTACAGACCTTGTGAAAAGGGCAAATTGTTGGACCGCGTTTAAATTGGAGTACCTGTAACTGCAACCTCCAGGCTAATGGGTGTTTTTCGAGCTATGATATCGAAAGTCATGACAGCATATAGTGTGCACGGAAAAACATCCATTGCCAAACAGAATAGTGGACGAAAGGGAGAGCTGAGTGAAAGACACGGACGAGGTACTGAAGCGGATTGTGACGAAAAGAAAGAAAACAACTGCAAACAAAATGACCGAAGAGCTCAATCGGCATCTCCATGTTCTGGTATCAACCATTAGAGGTAGAAGGGAACTTCACAAACAAAGCATTTACGGAAGTGTAGTTATTCCCAAGCTACTTGTAATAGATTTCAATATAAAAGATCGTCCTCAATGGTACCACGAGCACAAATCCTGGTGGAGTAATATGTCAAAAACTGGCATTTAGTCCGACGAATCATTGTTCACATTGTTCCTTGCAACAGAATGTGCGTATGTCTGGAGAACATCTACACAAGCGTAAAATTCTGGCTGTCTCCTCTCAACTGTCAGTTATAGAGGTAGATCTATCAGTGTTTGGGATGGCATCTCATGGTTTACTTCAGGCCCTATTGTAACCCTACAAGGGAGACTGAATGAGAAGGACTATTTCGAAATTTTAACACTAGTCCATCCTATGGGACAAACATTGTTTCTTACAGGAGATGGCGTTCTCGGGCAAGATATTCCCCCTATAAATACAGCTAAATCTATCAAGTATTGGTTTGAAGAGCATGAAAAAGAAGTCAAATATCTTATCTTGCAATGTACAATCCCCCCCCCCCCTGACTATAAATCATCTAACCACTGTGATATGTATAAGCGGATAGGTAAAGGTATTGATATTCACCACAGCATCTCTACAGGAAATTTCATGATTTTTCTCTGAAGAATGGCATAATATATTCTTAACCACTATTTATGACTTGTATAATCCAATTCCAAGGGGAATCAGGTGGTATTACATGACAAAGGTGATCCTGGCCCGTATTAATAAAGGTTTTCATGATGTTTCTTAGTGTTTCCATTATTTTGATAACCACTTGTGTGTATATATATATATATATATATATATATACAGTGGAATCTCGATCTACCGTTTTCGAAGGGACTGACTGAACTAAACGATGGATGCGGGAAAACGATAGATGCGGGAACATACAAAAAAGTATTAACATACCTTAAAGTTTAATATCCCTAAAATATATTTACTCACATACATAAAATCTAACTAAAGATAAAATTACAAAGTTGTACTGAAATCCAAGATAGTAATAATAAAAAAAGAAATATACGTAGATACAGAGGAATTTTGATTTAAAAAAAAGTAATTAATCTTCGTTTGTTTTTCGGCGGTTTTCTGTCCACAAATAAACAATATTTTTTCTGTGTTGCAAATTGCATTCTTTTCGGTATCGGTTATGGTGTGAGTGTATAAAGAAGCGGCAGCCGTGAATCGTTTGTAACTAGAACCATTCCATTTCACTGGATGGGGTCCGACAAAAGACCACCAGGAAGTTCTGCTTCCGGGTGAAACCCTCATCGGCCAGTGTAGAACTGCAGCAATCAGAAACTTCTCACACCCTAGACCAAACACCAGGGTGCCTCCATCCCAAGGCCAACAGAAAAGCCAGGGGGATGCAGGAACCGCTCAGGTCAGTTGACTGTGAGCCATTGCTGATAAGAACAGAAATGTTGAATAGTCGGAGAATTTGGAATGAATTGCCGAAAATAAGATACTCCAGGGGCTAAAAAATTAAGGAACACCAACGACGAACAAATAATGGTAGTGGTACGATAACGCGAAACCAGGCTAAACAGGTGAGAATAAAAATACGAGACCGTACATCTCAAATGTTCTTCTCGTTATTTAATTAGAGCGTCATTCTAGCTCAACATAGACATTTATATTTCACGTTCAGTTATTTTGAAAAAATGATCGATCCGATAAATTAATATAAAGCTGCGATAATCTGATCGAATATTGCGGGAAAACAATGGATCGAGGAACGATCCATGCGGTCTGTTTTTGCTTGTTTTCTATGGAATCTATTCGGGACTGGGGGAAATAAACGATACATACAGGAAAACGATTGTATAATCGATCGAGATTCCACTGTATATACACTCATGGACAAAAAAATTAGCGCACCAAGAAATAATTGCGGGATCGTAACGAAACTTGCAATGAAGGTACATGTCGGAGAGATATGCAAATGATTAGAAATGCAGCGTGATTGCGCATTACGTATAGCCGGTAGAGGGCGTTGAACATCGTACTCAGTGGAGTATAAAACAGGTAACCAAAGCTTGTTTGAGTGTGCTGAATCATTTACAAAGGAAGATCTGAGATAGACATGCCATTACGCCGTGTTCGAAGACAATATAAGCAGTTGTCGCAGTTTGAGAGGGGGAGAATCGTCGGGATGATGGAAGCTGGGTGGTCAGCTAGGCGAGTAGCTCGTCAATTAGGCCGCTCTGATTGTGTTTTGAGGAAGTGTCGGGACCCCAGATATGTCACAGTGAACCCGAGATATGTCATGTGCACGAAGATCAGGCTCAGGACGCCCTCGACAGACCAGTCGTCGAGAAGACCGCCACATCGTAAGAAATGCACGCGTACAGCCAACTGCTTCATCGGCCACCATCCAGGCACAGGTAGCACCTTCACTAGGGGCCCCTGTGTCTTCTCGAACCATACGAAGGCGCCTGGCTGAAGGACAGTTGGTATCGCGGCGCCCATTACGTGTGCTGCCCTTGACGCCCACCCATCGACGCCTCCGTTTGGAGTTTTGCGGCGCACGAGGAAACTGGACTGCAGCGGAATGGAACCAGGTCGTCTTTAGCGACGAATCCAGATTCAATCTCGGCAGTGATGACAATCGTGTTCGTGTGTGGAGAGCCCGTGATGAACGCTTCAATCCTGCCTTTGCTGTACAGCGACACATCGCTCCCACAGCTGGTGTGATGGTATGGGGTGCCATTGTCTACAATACACGGTCACCCCTAGTATTGTTCCGTGGCACCATGACAGCCCAGCGGTATGTTCATGAAATCCTGCAACCACATGTGTTGCCACTCATGCAACGGCTCCCAGGAGCCATTTTTCAACAATATAAGGCTCGGCCTCATACGGCAAGGGTGTCACAAGACTGTCTCCGCACTGTTACTACCCTTCCTTGGCCTACCCGATCCCCAGATTTGTCTCCAATCGAGCATATCTGGGATCATTTGGGACGACGAGTTGGGCATCCCACGAGTTTGAACGAACTAGAGGCGGCAAGGTTACAGCAAATATGGAACGAAATGTCTCAAGATATCATACAGAACTTGTATGACTCAATGCCCGATCGTATCGCATCGTGCATTCGCGCTAGAGGGGGTCCAACGGAGTATTAACTCCTCCGTTCTTTTGCCTTTTTCTCTGAAAGAAATTATCCTTTTTTCTTTGATTTTCTTATCATTTACTTATATAAAAGTAGTCATTACGTGTTGTAAATTTCGTTTCATTTTGACGACTCCTTCTTGGTGCGCTAATTTTTTTGTCCATGAGTGTATATATATATATATATATATATATATATATATATATATATATATATATATATATATATATATATATATATATATATAAATATATATATATATATATATATATATAATATATACATATAAACAAAACAACATAAGCTAAATAAAAATAAAAATAGAAAAAATAAATAAAAATAAATACTAAAAAGGTGGGCATAGACTGCCAAACAAATTAACTCTAAACCAACCCTAACATTGAAAACATAAATAACTTTTCAACAAAAGATGCGCAGTTGCTGTATATCTTTACATTGAAAAAGGCAAAATAACTAAATTTAACAGAGCTAGATAATTTTAAGAAGAATGTAGACAAAAACAATACAGAAATCAAACACTCAGGGCATCCACGCACCAGAGGGAAGATTCTGTAATAGTACCAGAACTAAACCAGAAGTACGATTGAGGTAACTGATTTGGTTAGGCTCCCTGATGACGAGACCTGTCGGTTACCTCGTACTTCTGGTTTAGTTCTGGTACTATTACAGAATCTTGCCTCTGGTGCATGGATGCCCTGAGTGCTTGATTTCTGTTTTGTTTTTTGTCTACATTCTTCTTAAAATTATCTAGCTCTGTTAAATTTAGTTATATATATATATATATATATATATATATATTCGCGGGTGATCTCACTCCGTTCAAGAGAGTAGAAATGGAGAACGGAGTCAATTAGTTAGTTTTAGTTCGATAAATTCTTTAGAAATAGACAAGACAAATAGTGGTATACTGGTTGGATAAAACATACACTTTCTGGAAAGTTTGAGGTAGCAAAAAATATGGCAGGAGAGGATGATGAAACAGAAGTGGTGAAGATACATGTGTGGAAATCCCGAAAACCTTAAGAATATTGTCGTCTACGGCAAACTCCGAACCAACCAAATTTCGATATCATCGAAGGTAAAACAAAAATGATAGTGCTGGGGGATTTTAATGCACATTAAAAAATAGAGTTATCAATATTTTAATTTTGCGTAAGATAATTAGAAAAATTTATTGATTCCCACCAAGTGCAATTGGTGCATCAAAGTTGTTACACGTCTTCACATTTACATTATGATGGACTGAGAAAAAATACAGATTTGGATTTAGTCTCTTCGGATTTCATTCAAAGTGTGAGAAGATTGGATTTTTAGAGGATCCAGGATTTGCACATCGGATGATTTTAAGAACTATAAATCAGAAATAGAGTAGATAAATTTTTGGACCTCCAGCCACATGACGTGATTAGCGTCGTGAGCTTCCACGCAGTGGACTTGGGTTTAAATTCCGAATAAGACTTGGTCGTCATGATGTTGTCCCCTCAAAGGAAACAATTCTGACTCACCATTGGGAGTCAGCATTGTACCTCTAAATGGTGCTCCCATGATAAAGTAGCCAGCAAGACTTCGCGGGGAATAACAATAGGTGAATGTCTCAACAAATGTGAATGTCTGACATGTGCCTCCACATTAGACAAAAAAAATTAGACCTGAAAAGTTTAAATTGTTATGGAATTATAAGTTGACAATATGAAGGATCTTTGGAACATCTTGGAGAACAAATGTACTAATTCCATTTTCCATAAAATATGTCTGTTGACGCAATCAACAAAAATATTATGTAACACCTGTCCTGAAGCAGCAAAAAAAAAAGAAAATTCTGATATGTAAGCTCAAATAATTTAAATCTTTTTGGAGTGAAAACGTTAGTTATATGAAAAAAGAGATACATGAAAGGGTAGGATGGGGGTGGGTATTAAAGAAGTAGAAAGATGTTGTACTGTGGAAGTTAGCAAGTGAAGCAATTATCTTGCATCTAATCGTATCTTATCAACATTATGAAAAAAGTTGGGAGGAAAGCATCTATCTTTCTTGAGAGGAACATCTATCTTTCCTGGCGAATAAATTTCAAAAACACCTAAAATATCGCGTAAAAACAATTCACAGACGATAAGAGTATCTCTGAGGATTTTATGACATTTTAAGCTCCACAAAAGAAAAGTCAAGAGATATGATAAGAGAGGAAGAAGGTATTAAAGAAGGTTGTTAGAATAAAACATATCGCGTAACTAAGGAGATTTTTCGATCGATGAATTAAAGTTAGGTAAATAATACACGGGAAAGAACCCTATACCAGCCAAATTACAGTGTGAGGTTTAAAAATACCTAAATCTTAATACCGCTTCATATAATATTAAAACTCTTCAATGTGTCATGGAATAAAGAAGTCCCAACAAAATGGAGTTAAGAAGAGTTTTATCATACCAATTGCCAAAATGAATAAAACTTTATCAGATCTCACAAGCTACAGACCCATTTTCTTGACTATCACGCTTTCGAAAATAATGCGAAGAATGGCACACGAAAGATTAGTTTACTTTCCGGGGGGCCAACGGTTTACCTTCATTTTATATATAAAAGATGCTTTAGATTAGAGAGATACTCAATTTTTATTAATTTTATGGCCTATTATCAAATTTAGAGGTATAAACTTTGAGAAACTTTAGGTCAATGGCAATATGTTTTCATGGTAAAAAAATTTAACGCTCCAACGAATTCTCTGCTGTGTGGTATGGCAGTCATATTTTCGGGTACAAACATGCATTTAGCAGTACAGCAAGAAATGACAATACTACTTTGTTAAATGTATTTATCAATAATTTACCTCAATGCTTTGAAAACATGGAAGGGATTGAATACGAATAACCAATTGCGCATACGCTTAGGTAATTCGGGCCACAGCCAAAAAAATGAATATAGTTTCTTGACAAGAAAAATGCAATATCAATGGAGACTCTCGAATTGGTATGATGAGAATTTTACAGAGGTTGATGTTGATGAGTTTATTTATCAAATTCTCACTCTTAACCTTGAACCTTCCCAATTAATTGTACCCAATTAAATGTCTCAATTAGAGTACAGAGTACCCCTTTGATTAAGTTTTTTATTGTTCAAATTTTCTTGTTTCCTTCGGTAAGACACAGACTTGGAATTAACATAAGGAAGAAACGAGCGGTAAAGTGGAGAAAAAAAAATTCAACATTTTAAAAACGTCGCTCGAGCATCGCTACGAACGTCGTCGAATCGCAGATGAGAATATAGTAAGATTACTCTAAACTTAACATATAATTCTTATAATTTATTAAACCAAATTTGTTGGAAATCATTAGTCACATGTAGTAAACAAACTCTAAATAAGTTAAGAGCAAGCCAAATTCAAGCGCTCTTTAGTTAACCACGGAAGTTGTAAAATAGTCCTTTCCCAGGCGTTTTTATTAATACAGTCGAACCCCGTTACAGCGAACTCGGTATATACGAACTCACGGATATAACGTACGAAAATTTTGCTCCCGCCGTATTCATATTGTACATAATTTAGTTAGTATTGTGTCAGTTTAATGTAATCGATTTTAGTCGATTTAATTCATTAATGATCATTTTTAATAGATTTTTATGATTTTTAATACATCATTATTGAATACACATTGCAACTAATGAGTTATACATTTTGTGAATTCTAGCATTTTACTTAACGGTTCGGATACAGCGAACCACCGTATAAAGCGAACAAAACCTTTGGTTCCTTGAAGTTCGTCATAACGGGGATCAACTGTATTGACAAGGTATAAACAAATAGAGGGAATAATTAAAGAAGAGCAGTACACCGTTTTTTCGAAACGCAAAAACTCTCAAAACTGTGTC
>OU015495.1:109608378-109698378 GCA_907164885.2 Dolomedes plantarius | reverse complement strand
AAATTTCAAAATTATCTAACCTGTTTACATAAATCTGTTTTTAATAACATTATTGTAAATCAGTTAGTTCGTATAAATAGGCTATGTTCTAAAGACAATAGGATTAAGCATATTTTAGACTTGAAAGCTGTGCTAACACGGAATAATTACCCCGTAAGTCTATCCAAAAACATAATTGGTTGTTTTTGTTTTAATGAATAGTTTGTTCTGTTGCATTAATATGTTAAACATAACAATAAGTTAAAATAGAAAAAATAACTACTAAAAATATAAATTAAAATAAAAAACATAATAAAAAATAAAAATAAAAATAAAAATAACTCTTAGTAGTAATAATAATAAAAAACTAAATAAATAAGGGTATAATAGTCCTAAAATACGGTAACCTAAGTAAGTCTGTAACTGAGAATCCACTACCTCAATAGTTGCAAGTTTTGTGACGACAGTCATCTTGCGGTTACAAGTTCTTAACTTCCACTCTGACTAGCATCAGGCTTGGTGTTCTTTGGTTAAGTACTTTTATTCGATCTTTATTCAATTATTAATCAATTCTTCTGTTATTCATGGATTGTACGGTGTCTGAGTGTGTTTATTGTATAGATCATACTCATCGGAAACAATCCATTGGTTTCTAGACAGCATTGACACCGCTGATGAAGAAATGCTGTCTAAAACCTTATTCATACTTTTCTTTTCATGTTATTTGTTCCTGGATGCAAGTAGCTTTAGAGCTATTACTGGTTTTCTCTTTCATCTTATTCTTTTATATATATATATATATATATATATATATATATATATATATATATATATATATATATATATATATATATATATATATATATACATATATATATATATATATATATATATATATATATATATATATATATATATATATATATTTATATATATATATATATATATATATATATATATATATATACATATATTTTACATCAATTGTATACATTGATCGTCGCATTTATTGTAAATATATATATTTATTTTTTTGGCATTAATTGCATACATTGACCGTTGTATTTAATTTGAATGTACTCCGTAGCGAAGCGCGGGTTTTCAGCTAGTATATGTATATATATATATATATATATATATATATATATATATATATATATATATATATATATATATATATATATATATATATATATATATGTATGTATGTATGTATTCAATCTTTGACCCGTATTCTTGGGATACATGCTATCCCACCCCGTAAGGGAAAGGTTAATAAAAATAAATACAGCCCACTAACGCTAGTGTGTGTTTTCCTGAGCCAAGACAGTACCAACAAAAATTTGTTACGGTGCAATTTCTGCATCCCTATCAAAATTTCCTTTACAAACTGAGGTCTCAACAAATGAAAAATAATTATTTATAAACTATTTGCAACTAATCTTTCTTTACGGCTCTCTTCGAATCTCGCAGCGCTGAACCCTTAAGCCAAAGGGGAAGCATTAAAACGCAAGTAATTTATCTCACGAATTCATTCAGTGCTCAAAAAAATATTAACCAATAAATCACGAACTTCTCTTGAATGGCAGTTATAAAACAAATAACCCCGCTGACACAAAAGTAGATCTTTTAAAATCTACCCACCGATCATAATAAACGTTGCGCAAAACAAAGCAAATCGAAGCTCCCAATTTAAGACATCACGTGTTTATTTTGCGATAAATCACTCGCAAATGAGTTTTGAATTCGCATGTAACCACGGGGATCCCCGCCCTTTGCTGCGGAATATTTTGCGACGTAAGGGGAAAATCATTATTTGTGGAAAATTCCGAAATCAGACGTAATGAAAACTTAATGTGGGCCAAGACAATTTTATGTCCCTAGGAGGGTAATTTTCGAGTATGGGCCTAATCAATATTCATAGTTTATGGGCGGAAACTTTTCGGTTGGAGTAGAAATAATCCCGGGTTGTTTATCCCTCGCTGCTATTTTTCGACGTGCTCCACGCTTTTCCTTGTGTGTTTCATCGCCGTTTGCTTATCGATTGAAGGCTATTCTAGCCGTTCTTTTCCTCGCATTGATCCGACTATTAATACAGATCAGACCGTGGAGTGAAAGGCGTTATCAGGTAAGTTAATATTAGAAGGGGAAAATAAAAGTTAAATCATATTTCAAGTGGTTAAGAAAAGAGATCCAGACAAAAGATGAGAAAGGGCGAGATCTAGTGCAGGAGAATTTTGAGAATGTAAATTTGCGATTTGAGAATGGGAATTACGTTTATAACGTAGGGAGTAAAAAATAATTAAAGACGTTTTGTTTTACTCTTTGTAATAATATATCAAAGACGAAAGCTTGGGAGGGTAATACCTCCTCCAATCTCTCCTATTACCTACGGCCCCATGATATATACAGTCAAAACTGTTTTTGTGTGGTAGATAGGAACAGCACAAAAAATATATATTCAGAAACTTTATAAATAGCTATAACAAATAATTTTTCACAACATATTAAAGAAAAAAAAATTTTATGCGGTGGAGAGGGACCGCATAAAAAAGCATCACTTAGAAAATATGTCACAGCTTTACGAAATAGCGAGAAAGTGTTTTTCAAATAAAATAAATAATTAAATTACACATGGAAACATTTTTCAAAATTTTAATTTCTCCTTTTAAACATGGCGAAATTTTCAAAATGTACTGTAAACCGGGTCGTCGATGACCCGATGTATAAGTAACTCGTAGTATTAATGTAGAAACGGATAAATGGCTCTATTTACATCTCGTTTAATGTAAGCTGTATACAGTAATAATAATATACATGAGTTTGTTCCGTAGAACTCTCGTAACATCGATTATGGAGAGCGGGGTTCATAAAATACAGTTCAAATGAGACCTCACGTCTCCTAGATTTCCCGCGCTCTCTCAGTACGTCAATACATCATCAAGGTCCAGTCTGTAATCCTCCTCGCATCGTGCTGTCTCGTTCCTTTTCTTTCTTCCTGGAAAATTCTCGCACGTTCTACCGCACCACGTGTAGTATTCTTCCCGTCTCCCGAGAGTCACTTCTTTCATCCTTTTCGGCATAGCCTTTTCCTGCGGTAAAGTATTCACCGTCTTTTGTCGGCCGCGTCAACTCTGCTCTCCCATTCTTACCTCGTCTCCCTTCCTGCGCTAATGGTCTTTTGCTTAACTATTTTAAATGATGTGTCACTTAGCAATGGTCATTTTAAAAAGTCCCACTGAGGTGCTAATGATCCTGTCGATCATGCTTAACCTCGCCACATCTGTACTGGATTTTCCAAAATTAGGATTGAGTCTGTTTCACACTATGTGAGAGTTTCACATGTACATAATTCTGTACTAAAGTAAGTAGTACTCGTATAAGTAGTACTCGTCGTAGTTCAAAACGCGCATATTCTTCTGATGAACTGGTTCGTAATCGGTTTCGTCACTTGAAGATATTAGAGTTGATTTCTTTTTTGTTTCCATGTAGTCGGTGATAAGTTTCTGAGACGACGATCGTTTGATCAGCTGCTTCTGAACGCCGCGATAGCCAGATATACACGATCGAAGCTCTTTTTGGAATTTCAAATATATAATTTAAATTTTTTTTTCGATACATATTCATATACCACATAAAAAAATTGCAAAAAAGTAGCACAAAAAAAAAATAATAGCACAAAACTAATCGCACAAAAAAATCGCATAAAAAAGACAGCACAAAAACAGGTCTGACTGTATATATGAATGTATTCGCCAAAGGAGATTAAAAAGTCCATTCAGTTTCCATAAACAATTAAAATAACCTGTTATTTTTTCTTTTCTATATCACTATAAAATATAAGAGCGAAAATAATTTAGTTCTTTTCAATCTTTTCATCTTTATTTTGACAGAAGCATTGCGGCAAGGAGTGGAGTTATGAGGCACAGATGGGCACTTACCCCCCAGGAATGACAGGAACAAAAAGTGAGAGCAGTTACAAGGGAAGTCTCCGAGTAGTACACAAAAAATTAATAAAATGACCGCAGCGTCTATTCATATTTGAATGTATGGGACACATTTTTGTGGGCTTATTTTTGTTCGCTTTAACCATGTTCAACTCACAGATAGGCGGTTTCATCCGGTGCGTGATAAGAGTTTTTATATGAAAGATGACAAATCGTATGAGATATATCACAAAATGCAATGAAGAAAGAAATGGGAGGCAATAGAATCCAAAGATGAAGGACAACGAAGCGTTCACACTGGATTGCAGTATATATCAACGACCTGTTTGAGACAATGGACTGTTTTTCATCCAGTTATCTAGTGGTTGATTTTGGGCCACCTTACACCGATAATTTTTTGGCTTCGTAACTTTATCTCGCATATGAGCCTGAATTTTCGGTAATAGCCAATATCAATGCCAATATCGTAGAGCTGTTTTAAGGCAATTGATTGTCTTCCGTCTTGTTATCTGGTGGTTGCTTCTGAACCACAGTGGACTGATAACATTTGGTTCCCGTAGCCTTTTTATGCATTCGACTTTGAATTTTCGGTGGCAGCCAAAATTCAGCTCTTGCAATTTGCCAAAGCTATGTGAATACTAAACAAAATTGGAACGCATCAGCACGAGTTTCCAGATGTTTGATAAAATCCATTGGGCACTGTAGCTTTGTTTTCTACCAAAGTTTTGGGTTCCACAATTATCTGGGACATGAAGATAGGATTTTCTCTAGTTCTTAGTTTCTTTTGAAAAGCTGCACCCCAATCACAATAACATACCTGCAACGACAAATGAAAATTAAGCTGACTTTAAAACTTCTGATCCCATGCAATATAAATCAGACACATCTAGAAAGTAATGCACTGCTTTGAAACAATAAAATAACTTTTTAAATTAATTAATTTTCTGTGAATTCTGGATATCGTAAACTAATTTCCAACTTAGTACCCATCAATGTAAAGCCATTTGTCACATAATGGAACATGCTTTTGTTCAACCTCTTAACAGATACGTTCCGTTAGAGTCATAAGCCACATATCAACTACCTACTTCTATCCGGCAATGGTAATATCAAATCAATGAACATCAACAAATTGTTCAACATATTAGATAAAGGAATACTAATTTCCCAACTTTGAAGAAAGTGCTTTAAAATCAGGAACTCAAAAGCGCCAGTTTTCCAGAATTTTATCATCCACTCTCCTCTCTAAGAATATCGGAAAACAGGAGATCCAACCTCACCGTAAACAAGTGTGAACGCTTCGTTGCTCTTAAGACCTTTGATTCCGTTGCTGAACCATCTCATTCTTCATTGCATTTTGTGATAATTCTCATAAAATTTGTCCTTTTTCGCGTTATAAACTCTTGTCACACACCGGACTTCGATCAACTAGTCTATCTACGTATTTGAAGAATCCCTTGGACTTGTATCTTCCCTCACCTCTTGTGCTCGTCACCGCTGGACCATAACTCTACTCCTGCCGCAGTGCATCCATCAAAATGATCTAAAAGTTATGGAAAACATGAAAATTTTAGTATTACGCTTAGGTTTCATACTAGAGCAAACATTGTTACAAAATTACTCTTGATCCTGTGATTAAAGGAAGAAAAAATAAATGCCTTAGGTACATGTCTGACCGTCAGATATCCCATGTAGAAGATACATAACAGAAATTGGAAAGCGGCAGCTGATCCATCACTTTAGTAAATGCACACGGGATTATTTAAGTTTTGGATTTTGGGATTATTTTTTTCTTCGTCTTGCCAACAGAATCCTGAATAGTAGAAATTTTGCCATCAATCAAACAGAACACATGTATAGATTTTAAAAAATATTATATAAGGGGATTTTTATTAAACTGACACTACTCAGAGCCACCTGTAGCGCGATCTAGGAGCCGGAATTCCACCAAAATTGATAGAGGGACTAAGGACGATATGGGAAAGAGAATCCATGGGGAAAACTTAGTTCCAAAAGTCGCCGATAGGGGAAGATATGGCGCTGTTATTGTAGGCGCACCAGAGAATTTGCATAAAACGCAAGTAAAACATCAAAATGCAAATTCATGACTACGTAGTCGAAGGCATTTGTAACAACGAAGAATTTTGTAACAATGTTTGCTCGACAACAGCGCCTGTATTTTGGGCTATAAAGATCGGTGCGGAATCTGTTGCGTCATCGCTTAACAGACTAAAGGGGTCGACAATCGCTTTTTTCCACTTGCATGGTCACCTCGCTCCCCAGATCTAACCCATGTGACTTCTTTCTGTGGGGTTTTTTAAAGACCAAGGGGTATCTTGGTGAAGTCTCTAACTTGGCGGCCCTAAAGGACAACATATCCCGGACTGTGATGAACATTCCTGGTAACATGCTACGCTCGTTAAGAAGTTAGATTTCAGGATGCAATGGGTCGTCCACCAGGATGGAGGTCACAATGAAGGAGGGTGAAATGAATTTGCTGCATAAAGCGGTAATGAAGTGAATTTTTTTGTTATTCATTTGTCTGCTTATTGCAACTTTTTCGGTATTCACCCCTTATCTTTATAGCCCGAAATACTGGTGCTGCTGTCGACTACGTAGTCATGAATTTGTATTTTTAAGTTTTACTTTCGTTTTTTGCAAATTCTCGGGTGCGCCGACAACAACAGTGCTATATCTTCCCCTATCGGTGACTTTTGGAACTAATTTTTATTTTTCATGGAAACTCTTTCCCCTGTCGTCCTTAGTCTCTCTATCAATTTTGGTGGAATTCCGGTTGATAGATCGCGCTACAGATGACTCTTAGTAGTGTCAGTTTAATAAAAAATTATCCTGTATTTTATTGAGAAAAAACTGCAAAGAAAACTGAGAAAAAAACCTAAATTTGACAGCGAATCGGCAAAAATATTTTTTTTCGATTTTAAGAGAGAATATAGTGTATCCAAAGTGATACACCAGAAAAAATATACTGTGAACATTACATTAGAAACAAGGGATTGGCATATTATGCAAAGGATATGTTCTGACCATGGAAACGACAGACCCTTCTTTTTATCAAGATAGAAAGATGAGAAAAGAGTAATGCCTGGAAAGCGAAATGACTGCCAAAAGCATAGCTTGCTGAAGACGCAATGATTATAACATGTCGTTCATTAACAAAACATACTGAATCAGACACATGTATTTATACATAAAGAACAACATAAGTAATGTATATAACCTTAAATAATATGCATAAGGTATTATTAAACACTATAATTCAAAACATAAAAAACTTACCATAGTGGAGCAGTATTTTTCTCTAGACAGACTAAACACAAACATTTCAAAGACTAGGCACAAACATTTCAAAGTTATTTGAGATTTTTCTGCATGCAATATTTCAGCTCTACTGGGTAAAAACATCTATTCTCGGCCATTTGCATGTTTAAATGACTATGGATACACAGTAAATAGAAGATAGGTAAGCTATGGTTCAGCAACTCTTTACTAATCAGTTGAGAATGAAATTTATTGCTTCTTAAGAAGTCAAATTTTTTTAACTCAAGATACTCAAGTTAGGATTTATTTTTTAACTTTTTTTTTCGAGGTAACTTTGGAACTTTCCTTCTTACGCACACACAAATGAACAAAGCAAAACGAAATTAAAAAACAGTTTAAACGGCTTTGTAAGTTGAGAAAAAAACGATCTTTTTGTTTGATTTACGCAAAATAATTCAAATGAATATAGAGTTCAATTTACAGTAACACAATTATAAAAAACCCAAAAAAATGTAGGTCTGTTTCAGATAAAATATTCTTTCTTCTATTCTAGGAACGCTTCACATTTAACAAAATTTAATGTAAATATTTCAGTAATTTATTTTTATTAAAATATTACGATATATATAAAATATAATATAATTTTTTTCAGTAATTTTTCTTCATATATTATGATTTTAAAGTATTTAAATGACTGATTAAATCGCTAGTTCGCCTTTAATAACTATAAGTCTATTCAATAGATGCAGAAGAATCTAATTTCTAAATTTGTTCGCTCATCTACTAAGGAATAATTTTTTCATAGAAAGAAATATATTGTTCTATTACATTAGTTCGATATTCTAACAAGTGATGACAGATTGAAATGTGTTACAACAGGGATCAAGTTATAAAGTAGTCAAAGAATTATTGATCATTTATTAATTTCTTTTCTTTCACAGAAGGTAGAAAAAGATTTTTAAAAAAAGCTCAGAGACTTCTAAGAAAGTTTTAAGTTAATTAATACGCAATAAATTAGCGATAATTGAGTCAAAAGTTTAGAAGAAATTCAAGAAAACTATAATTTTTTAGCTACCATTTTAGCGAGAGAGGATGATCCTTTAATTTTAAAGGATGCTGGGACATTTTTAAACAATTATCTACTTTCAAAATATTTTTGAAACTAAATTACTTCCTAACTTTTACCCTTTCGTGTAAGCAAGCTATTTTTATTGAAGGAAATATCGAACTATATTGCTATTAAAAATTGTAATTTTAGGCTATAATTTTTAAAAATAAAATATGTTGTGCAGAAAATCGCAATTTATAAAATTCTTTAGTCGTTACAATTAGATTGTTTCAAGTGCACAAGCAGAGTAAAATGTATTCTTAAAATATTTTCCAAAAATATCAAGTCGCTAATTTTAAAAACAATGAAAAAATTTCAGTGAAGGTAAATTGAAGTATATGTAAATACCAATTAGTAATTATATGTAAAAAAATATAACTTAAATATGTTATTATTTTATGGATATATATTCATTATTATAGGCAGAGGGAAAAGCACTCCTCTTGCGTCACTAACCGGGGAACGAATTTTAAGACACGATTAGGATTTACACAAAAGGTGCTTCAATAGAAAGATCGAATGGAAGTCCATCCCGAGCCTGAATAATTTATTCTTCCAGATAATCCAACTCAAAAAAGGGGCTTCGACATTTGCCTTGACCTCGCCCAAGAATGAAACAAATAGCTGAAAACCCGTACTTCGCTATGGAGTACATTCAAATTGAATACAACGGTCAATGTATGCAATTAATGCCAAAAATATGTATAAATATATTTATAATAAATACAACTATCAATGTATGCAATTTATGTAAAAAAAAAAACGAAAAAATATATTTATAAAAAAATTGTAACGGATATTTTTGTAAACAAAATAATGTAGAAGAAAATATTCAAATTTAATCTAATAGAACATACTAATGAATATAGTACAGTTAATGTAGCACAGTTTGAGGAACATGTCTTTTACTGTATTTTAATATTTTTTTAATAATTTCCAATCGTCTGCCTGCATTAACAAGAAGAAAAAATGTTTTTGTCTATTTGTTGTTATGCACGTGACGGTAAATTAATTTAAAGTACCATAAAAAGAAATCACGTGATCAGCATTTAATAAATTAAATTCCAAAAATTAATCTTTGAAAATTCACCAAAAATCAGAAAATGAAGGTACAGATACGAAAAAGATTTCATTTTAAAGGAATTTTATGATCTTTCTCGTGATATAAATTTCATAACCCTCAAATTATTATTTCAAATGCAAACTTAGAAAAAGTTACTAAAACAGCTTAAAAATGTAATTTTAAAAAATCTAAGAAGAATTTTTCAAAAATCTTTTTTAGTGCACCCCTACACTATAAAAAGAATCACCATACAAAATTTCAGCCCGTTAGGTCCAGCGGTTTGGTCTGTGCGTCGTCAGTCAGTCAATCAGTCAGTCAGTCAGTCAATTACGGAACTGTTTTTATATATAGATAAATACCTTGTACTCCGATCCAAATTGGCTTCGAGTGTATACTGAAGGCTCACACATGGATAATTGCGTAAATTCCGGAGCAGGTGTGTTCTCTAGTATTTTCTCTATCTACCCCCCTGTGGGACTATTTCGATCCGCTTTCGACGGAGAACTCCGGGCTCTTCGTATGGCCCTCTCCCAACTGCTGTGCCACCTGGAGCGCTTAGCAAGAGTTGTTATCCTCCCGGATTCAAAGGCCGCCATTCAGGCAATTGCATCTGGTGGAGCTCCAAGGACAGCCGGTCGCTTCTATATAGACTCTCTGTCCACAATAAAACGACTTGTCTGCAGTGGATTCCAAGCCACTGCGGAATAGAAGATAACGAGAAAACCGACTTCTTTAAAAAAAGAGGGACTGGGATTCTTCAAACATCAAATGCAGAGATCCCTAATAATTGTGGCATAATATTTGTGGCTGAACTCATTGGTGAGTTCAACTATAAAACCGACCTGCCTATAAGGCTCACGGAAAACTGCCGACCAGCAGTCCCGGCGGTAATCTACTTCAGTGGTCCCCAACCCCCGGGCCGCAGACCGGTACCGGTCCATGGATAAATAGTACCGGGCCGCCCAAGGAACATTAAATTATTTCCATTTTATTTACTGTGGTGTATTTCTCTCGGGTTAGTGCTAATTTATACCTTTGTAACAAAAGAAATCTTGTAACTATTTTAAATTAGTTTATTGTTTATTAAACATATCAAGATTATGAATTAAAATTGCAGTCATAGCCCCCCTCAGCGGGCCGCGGTAAAATTATCAAACGTTGACCGGTCCGTGGCGATTAAAAGGTTGGGGAGCACTGATCTACTTGACCAGGACCGACTGGTCCGGGGGCTGGCAAACCAACTACACCCTCCAAGCCGAAATAGGTGAGCTATTAAATTTTGCATTATCTTTTTGATTATTGCTCTTGTTGATCTTGCCACCACATTGCGCAATCTCACTTATCCTTTAATTACTTTATTTATAATTTCCTTTACAATATTATTTACAGGTTAATATAACCATTTCTCCATGGCACACGTCATTAATATATTGCTGACACTTCACAAAACATTTTTACATTTACAATCTCTATATAGTATAACTAGCTGAAAACCCGCGCTTCGCTACGGAGTACATTCAAATTAAATACAACGGTCAATGTATGCAATTAATGCCAATATATATATATATATATATATATATATATATATATATATATATATATATATATATATATATATATATATATATATATATATATAATAAATGCGACGATCAATGTATACAATTGATGTAAAATATATATCTATCTATATATATATATTTATAAAAAAATCGTAAGGGATATCTATTTTTTTTTGGATAATATCCAATCGTCTGCTGAAGTAGAAAGAAAAAGAATATCATTTTTGTCTATTTAGTTGTTATGCACGTGACGATAAATTTATTGAAAGTACCAGAAAAAGAAATCACGTGATCAACATTTAATAAATTAAATTCTAAAAATTAATCTTTAAAAATTCACCAAAAATCTGAAAATCAAGGTAAAAATTCGAAAAAAATTTTATTTTAAAGAAATTTTTATGATCTTTCTCGTGATATAAATTTTATAACCCTCAATGTATTATTTTAAATGCAAACGTAAAAAAAGTTTAAAAAACAGCTTAAAAATTTAATTTAAAAAAATCTAAGAAGAATTTTTGAAAAATCTTTCTTAGTGCACCCCTACACTATTAGAAGAATCGCCATGCAAAATTTCAGCCCTTTAGGTCCAGCGGTTTGGTCTGTGCGTTGTATGTCAGTCAGTCAGTGAATGAATGAGTCAGTTACGGAACTGTTTTATATATATAGATTAAATATAATACATTACTTATGTGCTATTACATATACATTTTATTACATACACCTAACTTATGTGCTCTATATAGGTTGAAAGTGCTTGCTCATTGCATGCTTCTAGTTTCAAATCTTAACATAACTTCAACGGTTGACTCCCCTAGGTCAACCAACTTAAACTGTTGTGTGTTCCCTGGGCACCCACCATAACATAAATCTAATGCAAATTACAATTAACATTAACTATAAATATTAACAATAAACATTAACAACAAACATCAATTTCTACATTAATCATGTATAAACACTTGCTTTTTAATTTCAGACTTCAACTAACAGGTAAATATAAACAATTCCATTTCTCAAAAGGTTAAAATGATATTTCACAGTTTTGTATCTGTAACATTTTTGTAGAATTAAAAGCATTCCTAATAAACGTTTATATTTCAAGATTAGGAATTAATACGTATGCTACAACACTTTGTGTGGTTGCAAATGGCTCATTTAATGTTGTAATATTCCCGTGTGGTCTGATGCGTGCATCGAGTTCATCATGAGTCCTGCTACTTATATTCAAATAATTCATTTCGTGTAGTCTAGTACGAGCATTCAAGATTTTTTTAAACCTCAAATAGTATGTTGCTTGATGTCAAAGCTTACAGTTTAGCATACCCCACTCATGCTAGACGGAAGAAAAATCATCAGAGATCGGAAAACGGGGGTTAAAGATCGAAAACAGTTCTGAAGAACCACTATCCCCTTGTACTATATCTCTGAAAATAGCACCGAATAGTCGCGACATCATTGATATTGTGATAAGCCAAAATATCAACGTACCGTACCATATAGGTTACCACCAGAGGGAGCGAAAAATCGTAGGCTTTGTCTCCTAATTTTCTAACGATATTTATAATGGGTCTCTCCACAACGAAATCTGAATAACCCCGATATATTTTCCAAATATAAATGCGAAGACACAGGCTTAAAGAAATGATTGGGATTCGGGACTAAATATTAAGCGATGCCAGTCGCACACTTGACAGGATAGAAGGACTAAGAACTCACCACTATAGTCCAAACTTAAGCTGAAGAGACAACAATGGTAAATGTTTTAAAGACCTATTTAATCTGTAGTTGCCCTATATTACATAGAAATTTTTAAGAGAATTAAAAATCCCCTTTGCCGACTGACGTCAACAACGCCTAACATTCACAACAATTCGATCAAGTAGCGAACAATACGTGAAAAGTTCTTTGAATATCTCTTTCGATGATCTCATCGAAAGACCGATGATCTCATTCGATGATCTCATCGAATATCTCATCGAATATCAAGTTCAGTGCTCGCGGCATTGCTTTAAATCATCAATTTGTTCAAGTCATTTGCAAAATCCTAGATGGCTCTTTGTGAAAACCATCTTTCATCTATGCATCTTTATCCGTCTCCGATAACAATGCATTAGTTTCAGACACCACGAATAAATGTGTCAGTGCGATAGGAATGTCTCTTACATGTGGCATATTAAGAAACTCTCGTGCACGTTAGGCATTTAGGATTACTTATCGGCGAAAAATCTCTAATCTTTATTCTATTTCAAAACAAGACATCTATTACCTGATAATCGCCACGTGTAGTTCATTTCAACAAGGTGCTTTTCTTTGTTTTTAAAATAAACGTAATATGTATGTTCAAAACTATCAAATATTGTGCTATATATTTCTAAGACGTATCTGATTGCTACGCTGTGTTAAAAAATGATATATTAATACACTGAAAAAAATCCATAATTTTAAATTTTAATTCATAAACACTCAGTCACAGTCTCAGATTTTTCTGCACTATCAAATTATTTCTGACATGAAAACAAAAAGTCTTGTATTTTATAATAATACTTCACTGCTATTCACTTTGAACCTATAGTTTGATTTGCATATAGTTTAATATATATATGAACAGTGTCGTAAATTACTAGAAAAAAAATGAGTGCATTATTTGTTAAATTGTGCATTTACGAAATCTGTAAATAAATTTATTTATTAAAAATTGTGATTTTAGGTTATAATTTTTAAAAATAAAATATGTTGTGCACAAAATAGCAAATTATAATTCTTTTTAGTTATTGCAATTAGATTATTTAAAGTATACAGAGTAGCAAGTAGAGTAGGATATATTCCTAAAATGTTTTCCAAAAATATCAAATCGCCAATTTTAAAAACAATGAAAAAAATTTCAGTGAAAGCAAATTGAAGTATAGCTAAATAACAATAAGTAAGTAATTATATGTAAGAAAATATATAACTTTAACTAATAACTTTTTATAGCAATCATTCCCGAAAGGAAAATGTTAACATTGCAATATTAAGGCCATCTTATTCCAAAAAATGTTCTAACATAACCGCTCCACTGAATTTTTATTATATAACTAGGATTACGAAATAAAATAGCTTATTTGTGTAAGACTAAAAATAGAATAGAAAAAATACATGAAAATGTCTTTTCATCACTATTTTTCCACTTATTTTTACTGGAATTCTGCGCATTAAAAATTGCATATCTGTATTCTAAAAATAGAGCATAATTTCCTTCTTAGCATTACAATATTTTTTATCCATCTAAGAACTTTTGTGATTTTCAAATCAAATTCTTTATTAAAAATTAATTAATTTTAATAAATATCTGCTAAGTAAAATGCCAAATTCTTAAGCTCCTAGTCCTTATGAAATATTTAATGTTAAACGCTATAAAATAAAATTATTTCACAACAAATACTTTGTAATTTCATCTTATAACAAAATTATTTCAGAGGTTAAAATTATAAAATAATATTATCAAAAATTATTTCATTGGTAGTTGAAAGTGCTGTCTTCAAAAAGTTCATCTAAATTATCTGTAATTCTAATTTTAAGTGTTATAGGAAATATTTTTAGAGAATGGATTATAAGATTAAACTAATCTTAGCATATTACTAACTGTTGAGTTTTTAATTATCAATATTGACTACTGACAATTTGCATTAAAAGACCGTTAAGTATGAACTAGAATGTAGATAAGACGCTCACAACACTGTATTCCTCTAATATAGAGCTGAAAAACTTTGTACGAAATTTAACATCGTTAGTGTTGCCATCTATGTGCATTGTAAAACATAATAAACTGCCCTGTTTTGACTTTTTCTATCCTCAATAGATGGCAGCACCAAATATTATTTCATAATTCTCTGAGAGATAAATTCAGTGCATTGAAACTTACGTGAGAATTTTCAAAAGTTTTTAGAGAAATTTATTTAGATTAATTTTCTTTGCGTTATGAAGCGCAAACTGTTAGTAAAATAACTCAGTAGAAAACCTTTGCAAACGAGTGTTGCTCTTTTACAAAAAGAAACATTTTCCTTTAAACGTACATTACTGACAAATTGTACGTCATACTTTCATTTGCTTCGACGTTTATGTATAGGAGAATCTTTTTCTTCTTCGATCCATAACGAATTTTACACCACTTTTATTTTCATTAAACAAGTAACTCTGGCGAACAGGAAAATCAAATTAATTGTGTTCAAGAACCTAATATTGAATCAATCATCAATAGATGGCAGCACCATTCGTTATTTAACCATTTTGTTGGAAAAAATTAGCACTGTCCGTCATTATCCGGACGCATATGTTCCCGAGACCACACTGAAGTTTCTGAAGATACTATTTTAAAGCACGTAGTTGTTCAAACAATTTCACACATAAGAATTTTTAATTTTTTTTTCAAAGTACATTAAATTTCCAAATTTAAAAAAAAAACTAAAAAGAACGGAAATAAACAAAAACAAATTTTCTGAAGCAGACAATACACTTTATTTTATTTATCATATAACTTTGATCCAACGGAGCGTTGCATTATGACGTACTTAATTCTAAAAAAAAATCGAATTGTTTACTTTTGGAAAGGAAAATCACTGTAGGGGGGGGGGGGGAATTGCCAGAACTCAATGTATAAAAACATTCCAGTATATCATGTTTTTTAGAAACATATATTATATAAATAGCAAGTATAACATAGTTCTGCATCTTGATGAAAAATCCAAAAGACTTGAGTACAAATTTAGCGAATTATATAAAAGACAATTCTTAAACATCCTTCCTCTTTTTGTGTGTGTGTGAATTTGTGAGTTTGTGATCAAAGGCTTTTGGGTCGCAGCATGACCATGAAAACCAAGCAAATGTGCTTCCTTAAGGATGGTATTCATTGAAACAACACTCCCATATGCCTGTTGAAATTCCTGGAGTATGTGGGCTATCGGTTAGGTACGGTTCTTCTGAATTTCTCTGGACAGCTCCTGTCGGTCTCTATCTCCCAGTTTCGTGTGTCTGCCCACTCAGGGCACATTCCGACAATCAACGCTCACCTTCCACTTCTGAACCACATTTTGATTTTAGGTAATTAAGCTCGCTAGATTACCCAAATCGGGTCATCTAGCAATTTGGTCATTTCTGCCGAATTGCTTCGGTCATCTAGCGGACTAGCCAATTCCCGAAATTCTGTGATACCCGACGATTACATTTTTCTCGAAATCAGAGGATGTATCTCGAATCTGTACATCGTGATATCTTGTATGCGACTAATGCAAAAGCTGTTTCATACACGATATTTAACGTGATGTATATCAAGACCGCAGATATCGTCATTTGCATGGGTGTCCAAATACTTATTGGTAAATAGTGTGTGAGTATACATATATATATATATATATATATATATATATATATATATATATATATATATGTGTGTGTGTGTGTGTGTACATATATATATATATATTTTTATTTATTCATTTATTTATATACATGCATACATACACACACACACTATAACACAAAGATCGACGCACCAATAAGGAGTTGTCCGATTGTAATGAAATTTCGTAGGCAAAAATGTTTCGACCGACCATGCAAATTGTTAAAATTTGGTGGCCATCGAATGAACAGCGGGAGCTGCAGCGCATCAGAACTGTGCATCAAGCAGGTGTATCTGACAGTCTCGGTCTGACGTTCAAAATTTCTGTTGCATTTTGACTGCGGATATCCTACGTCGATTATAGTAATGCCTAACCGAAGGATTCATTACGAACATATTTCAGAGTTTTAAAGAGGTTGTAGAGTATTGCATTTCAACCTCTCCGTTAACAAAAGAAATTCTTCTATCTCGGCCTGAGAGTCATCAAAAGAAACCCGATCACTCCGGTGGCAAAATGCTGACGGCATTTAACTTTGTTCATCCGATAGACTTGTTCCACAGAACGTTAGGAGGCCTCGGTCATTTTTCTTGATTTAGTCATCGCTACCGGGTGACACCGGTTGACGTCAGTTATAAATGACAGGAGACTCCAGGTGCTTTTCATTCATGAACTATCAGTTGTTAAGCAGCATCCTGGAGGCGCCGCGTGCCTAAACAAAAGGACTCGTGCCCTTCGCATTTTACCGAAGCGGCCCTTTGAGGCTCTTTGAAAACTCTTTGAGGACAAACTAAAAAGGCGGCCGCTTTAGACTCGGGGAAAATATTTCATTATCGCCCCAGGAAATCCATTTCCGTTGCTCACTGTTCTAGATCGTTCGAACGTTCCGGAGAGTGATGCAATATCCGGTGGAGGCTCTCCTATAAAAGAGAATGGATCTCTTGCCCGTGGCTTGCGTCTTTTGTTCCTGATCGTGGCGGATCCAGTGTGAGAGCAGCCGGGTGGCCGCCCTTAGAGGTACAGAGTCCCTTGTGACTGTTTGCAGCGACGATTAAGTTCCTGCAGGAGTAAACATACTTGCTAATTTTGTTCGGAGACCAGTCTTCGTGGAAGTAGCCTTTGCTACCGTATTTTCCAGTGAGGAGTCCCTTCTCCTTATTTTTATATTTTCATCGCTACCGGGTGCGTGCAGTGGTCACCACCGTTGATATTTGGAGAGCCCCTTTTCCCATCAGGACGAAGTGCCGTTTCTTCATCATTGAAGCAGAGCCAGTTTCTGCTAGCCTAGCGGACTTCTGTGTTCTTACTCCGCCCCACGCCGATTAAATCGAGTGTGATTTCTAAGAATACGAAGTTCATCTTACATCTGTGCAGTGTACATATCTCATCATCATCAATTTTCTCAATAAATTGCATTTGTTTTGTTTAAGTAATGAGTGATGTATACCTGGTGTGTTTAGTTCATCTACTGGTTGAAACTACGAACCTCAGTTCGCTACAAGGTATTTTCATCGGACTGAAAGGAGCTAGTTGGGCAAATCGAAGAATCGTTCGATATCTGAGTCGAAGCAATGCAGCGATTAGACGATGCTGCCAGAGTGGGTCAACAACGGCAGATTTAAGCGTCAAGGTAATCGCTCGCCAATACCATTTGAAAATATATCCAGCACAAAGAGCTGGGCAGCGATGCAGATACAGGATGTCCATATCCTTAGATGAATTGTACAGGGGACTGTAAGATGTTGTGAATACACTATATTAACCTATTGAAACGTGATCACCCTATGTAGCATATCTTAATGAGAAAAATCCCTTGGAGACACAAACTCATGTTTTAGTTTTCTGATAACTGCTCTCATTTTTATAGTTCTGCACACCTACCTGTTTAAAGAATTGATCACGTCGTCGCATTATCTATCATCAATCAGCGCAGTTTGACCTTATTTGATTGTGCTCTAGAAAAATCAAACTCTCCGACTAACAAATCCTGCAGAACACAACTGAATTCAACCCTTTCAAATGCAAAATGGAGAGATGAATTCAATTCCAGGTTGTGCAATGACTAATCTGAAAGTACAAAAGATCCTCGCATCCAGTCAGGCGTCCAGACATAAATTAATGCTTGAAAATGCTTACGAGTTTAAAGAGAGATTGAATGTTAATTTTCTCTCTTTTGTATTTTAGCGTTTCACCGGGTATAAAGAAGAAAAAGTGCCCGGCTGTTCAACACATTAAATTATGATGCTCTTGCGCGTCTGAATAACGCAAAATAAATAAAGTCAATGCTGACTGATAATTTAAATAATAAGGTTCAACAGACGGTGCTTTATGTAATCAGGAATCAGGTGTTCCAATATAAACATCCTCCGACGCATGAAAAGTATTTCATTTTCCTTTATGCGTGAAGTAAAAAAGTTTTATATGAATTAAAATATTTTGCATAAGCTCCCCTGAGAATCTCGTTTTATTTTGGTCAGATCGTTTTTTTATCTCAATGAATTGGATAAAATGCAAGTTGCCTCCGAAGTATACAACTTAAATGAAATATAATAACGCGTTCGGGAAAGAAGATGTAGATTTTTCAGTAAACACAAACATCTGATTTGCGGTATAGCATTTGCCTTACTTTTGCGATGTGTTTCTTGCCGATTTCATCAATTCTAAATAATGATGTACGGAGCAAAGGCTATAACTCTCTGAAATTTGATTTCAGATCGAAATATCATACGCTGCAGCTTGTTCACAGAAGGTTCAAACAAATCAGTAATTTTCCCCATCAAATTGAGTACTTCTGTCAATGTTGGACAATAAACTTCTAACCTTCTTCTTCTTTCTATCGAACACTCTCTTCATTAGCCAAATCCGACAGTTCTTGTGGCTTTCGATAGTTGACAATACTCCTCTTTCCCTGCTTTCAAATTCAGCCTGCCATCTTTTGATCTTTTATGTGGACAACGGGTTGTTGTTAAGTGACGTGTCTGCCACCACAACTCCGCCGTGCTTTAGATCTTTGTTCATGGCATCGAAAGTCCCAATTGGAATAAGATCTGTTCAGTGCTCGTGTCACAAAAGCGCTCAGTAACCTATTCAAACCAACCAACCAACGTATTCAAATGTTCAAAAAAGATATTAAAGAGAGAGAGAGAATTTTCAAAAGCGAGCAGATTGACATTGAAAGATTTATTTTCAGTAGTAAAACATAGATTTACAAAATATGCAGCGAAAATACCGATAGAAAAATTCCCCCATACCTTAACATTGGAATCTGTAAGGTCAACTCATGCCCCATCCATTTTTTTAAGGTGTCATTTTCATATACAGCTTTTATTTAACTGTTATGTTATATAGCGATAGTAGTATTATATTTGTGCATTATTATAATGGTGTTGCATGCCTAAGGATTTTGTCCACAGGTTACTGCTTAGAAATAGAAAAATTAATAATTGTGTTGCTCTACCTGTATATAAAATACAATTGTGGCAGTCATGTTATTATATTTTATATGCAGGCAAGTCTGAAAATGGTAACGTAGATATACAATTATAGTAAGTGTTTCAAAAACTATGTCATTGAAATATTATCCCACGCCCAAAATCGATCGAGCCTTGTAATGATGTAGCTTTTCTTGCTTTTATATATTTTTTGTTTTGTGATGCTTTTTTAGTATACTTTAACTTCAGGTGTGTCCCTGACATATATAATGCAAGATATGACTGCATATTTTTGACGCTTATCAACCAATGGTTATGTGTAAATGCGAAGCTTCAAAGACCATCTAGGCGTGAATGAGAAACAATAGCCACCGACAGTTAATGTGTATAAATGAAGCTACTTCAGTTAAACATAGGGCCTGCTCACATGGAATCCATCAGAGCGAGAGATTCTGTTGGCGCTGATTGGCTAAAAGGATTAATGATTGGTATATGACTGGTTAAAAGATTTTGCGCTACGCTGACGGATTCTATGTGAACAGACCCTTACATGCATGTCAGAAGGGTGAAAGATAGGTCTTCCACATCTGACCCGTACCATCCCATCGGATATATACAACGCTTCAGTATACTGAATAATATTAACTTCCACTAATCAATATATGTTCTGTTTCGCTCGACAGGCGGCGTGTGGCCATAGTTCACATCTTATTCTTGGGTTTTACCGTAAGGAAGTAACGAGCAAAATTAACATCAGTGTACTTTCCAACAAAAATTATTTCCATTCTGATATATTTTTTAGATTGATCTGCAGATGTTTTTCAAGAATAGAGCAAAACAAACGAAAATGTAGACCGTTTATACAGCATATTACATGCTGTATAAACGGTCATCTTTAGCTGCTGATATTTGCACGAAAGATGAAACTAATAATGACCATCAGTTATCTGTTTTACGGATTCTGTCACCACCGATGTTTAGGAGGATGTCGAAAGCGACAATGACTCATGGGTAGGAAGAAAGCGGTCGACATTTACGAGCTTGTTGGAAACTATAGAACCAACAGCTTCGCTTAAAACGGTGCCTTTTTGCTATCAGAGATGTATACGACAGTCTTTGAAATACTAGAAATTTTAACCCCGCATTTTTATGGATATTACAAAAGTGATGTTGAGAGAGGGGGGTAAAATCATTTTTTGTCCAAGCCAACAAAACGGGGAAAACTACCCCGCCAAAATTTTATGGAGGAGAAAATTTACCTTCGCTGCAAAAAAAAAAACAGCTAGTTTGTAGATTTACAACATACACCGTTGCCCACGGAAAAAAAAAGGAAAATGTGAATATTAACCTTTAAGGATTTGATTTGCTTACAACATGGAAATAGTTTTGTTAAGAGAATCGTAGCTTCGATTTAAAAGATCCGGGTTCGATACCCGACTATACCGAACAAGAAACCTACAACGAATGAGATTGGCAGAAAACCGTTCCTATATCCACTAGTAGATTGCCATTGATATTATTAGCTACGTCTGCTATTGTGTAATGCATAGCTTGTTTGGAGTTAAAGTAGTAGCAGTATAGTTGCAATATTTCTCATTCCCCCTTGGTTAGTTACACTAGGCTATGGGAAATTTTCCTATAGGTATTTACCTAACTATACATGAACAAATTAATTTTTTACATCTTAAATATTTCAGTGAAATACACGCATTTTAACTTTTTATATTTTTAAAAATTTAGTACGCTTAAAAAAATAATTTTACTGTCTAGACATAAGAAGTTTAACGCCCTGTGAAACATTATTTTATGCGTTATTATAATGGTTATTTTATTAACGATTTATAATGATTTATAAATCATTAAAATGATTTAAATATTTATAATGGTTTCAATATTTGAAAATCTATCAGCGCCTTATTTAAAATTCCACTTTAAGATGCGAAGGAAGAGAGTTAAACTAATTACGCTTGCCAGTGGGTAATTACAGACGACAGACATGAAAAATTCTCCATAGCTTAAACGGGAAACTGAAGATTTGTGAGGTCAATCGGTACACCACTGCCATAACGCAAGGTAAAAGACGAAGATATTTTGAAACAATATTTGTTTGTTAGTTTTCAGCACGTACAAAGATTAATTATACTTTTTTGTGCTTTTAGGAATTCATTAGTTGTCCTGTTTTTATTTCTACACCATTTGATGCAAATTTTACTAGTTTAAGTTACTAGTCTGTTGAGTATTTACCTTATGAATTCAGGGTTCCGTTTTAACCCAAGGTAACAACTCCCAAACTGATAATTTGCAGATATAAAATTCCAAAAATTAACGAAACTGGAAAAAAATATATTTGTTTATTTTTAATTATTTATTTTGTTTTGGTTTTTAGTTTTGTATTGAATAGGTGAATTTCCAAACTGTGCACGCTTCATTTTACAGGATATTGAAAGCACGAAAGTATTATTTACTTTGATTTCAGACTGGAAGGTACAGAAATGGATAGAATGCTTTCCAATTGCAAAACAGAAAATTTATAGGAATATCCTTAAATGCAAGAGGTTTATCTACAAGACAGAGACCTTCTCCATTTAACTTAGTTAGGGATCAGGGCCAATCCCATAGGTGAGGCAGCGAGCCGACCATCTCAGGCGCTAAATTAAAATAAGCGCAAAAATGAAACAGGAAAAATACGAAATTTTCACGGTATCTTAAATAATAAATTATAGCGATGCAATCAAGCAGTTTACTGAAATTAAAGCTCTGAGAAGGATTTAGTGACTGGTTTTATTACATAACTTGTATCAAATTTTTTTCTGCTTTTTATAAGTTGAGTAATTTTTATTTCTATTTTTTTTAATAAATAATTTTTTTTTTTATTTAAAATGTATTTTTCTCAAAATGTCTGCTATTCTATTAAGTACACTTTTGTTTATACTAATACTTTCATCACTAACAGTTTCTCTAAAAATCTGAAAAGTGCCATTTTCAAAACTTGTCTCAGGCTCCATAATGGATCGGCCCGGTTAAATAATAATTTTAGAGGCATTCTGGCAGTTTACTGCAATAAAGGCTCTAAAAATGATTTAGTAATTATTTTTATTACATAACTTTTATTCAAATTTTTTTTTCTGCTTTTTATAAGTTGAGTAATTTTTGCTTTTATTTTTTTAATGAATAACTTTTTTTTATTTAAAACATATTTTTCTCAAAATGTCCGTTATTGTATTAAGTACACTATTGTTTATATTGGCACTTTCATTACTTACAGTCTCTTCAAAAATCTGAGAAAGCGCTGTTTTTAAAACTTGTCTCAGGATCCACACTGGATTGGCCCGGCCCTGTTAGGTATTCTGCTAATGCAAACTGCAAGGTACGCCATAGCTTTAATTTTCAGTCTCTCTAAAAGCCACACCCTATATTAGTGAGACGTTTCATATATATTCATGTGAAAGGAATTTCTAAGTTCGTAGTTTCATTTTTCTCTTTAAATATCTATCGTCAGAGTTGCGGTCGTTTTACTATTCATTCCATGCCCTTGAAAAGCGATTTTTACGGCTGACACGTCTCCCTAAATTTGCCGACATGCGTCCAGCATTCTGTTCCAAATTTATCCTCTCCGAAGCCGAGCAGAAAAGAGGTTGACGTGTCGGACGTTTTGTCAGCATGCGTAGGTATTTGCCGTAATTTGTGGATTCCATTTCCACGGGCGCCGATCGTAGATCGCGGCGTGTAGTAGTGCCGCTTGTCCGTTTTTGCTTCTGTTTTTGTTTTTCCCACGTGAATCGGGCCTTGTACTCTCCGCTGTTGTGTATTGGCGCCGAGTGTGTCCGCACAGATACCCTTAATGATACTATTCTGCGTGGGTTAAAACAAATTCTATGTCTGTGGTGTAATTACGTTTTATGCATTTCAATCAGCCTCGGTGAAACTCGCTGGAAGAAAGGCGTTTACCTTTGCGCTCGAAATAAACTGCAGTTTAAAGTGATTTTTCAATTGTATTTTTGCCCAGTTAACTCTGTCCCTTAGAGCCTAATATGTAGCGCGTGAAAATATTTGCAATGCATGAAACTAACCTTAGATATGATGTAAAAGTTTCCGTATTTTTACGGGCAATTCCTCAGCAAGTAATGCATTATTCAAACTATCTCAAATTTCATCATTTTGCTGTTCTTCAGAAACAGTGTCATTATAGTTTCACTTATTGTTATTATTATTTGTATTCAGTTTTCCTTTAAAAAAAATTCCGCTGTCATGATCTCCGCTTTACTGATTGTTAACCACATTTAGTGTGAAAATAAATAAACATAGAACAAATATCCTAGAGAAAATTTCCATTTGTTTAACAAGTAATGTATCTCTCAAACTAGCAATTTTTTTATTTATCTTCTCTTAGAGTTGATAGAGTGCTTGGATCTAGGGTTTCTCGGCGATTTTAGCAGCTGCAAGCCATTTTAGGATAGCTTTATACATTGTGAAACGTTTTGAAAAGGTTAAGAAATAAGTTAAAGGATTTTAAGCCATAAAATTACACACGGAGAGGTAGGTTAGAGAAAGCTGGTTGTAATGGTCAATACGAGAAAAAGGGAAGTGTTTAGGAATAAAAATATTTATGGTGAAGAGGGAAAAACGTTGGAGAATAGCGCGATTTCTTTTGAATAAGTAACCGATGCGTTAAAAAGTCCCGCGCTCATAAATAGTAGAGCGGTGAAAACAGATTTGGACGAGGGTCAGCCAAAAGCCCCTTAGAATATGGAATATAAGAATTGAAAGCAATTTGCGTAACAGTAAAAGGAAAGTGTTTAGACTGGCCAGGTGGTAGGAAAAATAAAAATATAAAGAAAAATGAAGGAAAGAAAAAGGGGGAAAATATGCAGAAAAATAAGAGAATTTAGGTCCAATGAGATTTTGTGAATTTAATAAAGAAAATGTTATAGCCACTAGGATAGAGTTTTAAGACGTAGGTGGAGTTTAGATGGAGAAGAAAATATTATCATTGGAAGGTAGAGAGGGATATGGAAAATTGACATTGGTATTAAGAGGGGACTTGGATTTTTAGAAATATAGGAGATTAGATTTTTTCAGATAGAGGAGTGCAGAGAGCTGGAGGGTCTGCGGGCCCGATTAACTCGCTCTGTGGTGTTGCTTTCGAGCCACCCTGCAACTATGTTGAAGTACGCGATGTCATCTCCTGAGCCAAGCCGATTTTGGGGTAAGTCAGTCTTTACTTTTCTGTTGAATAACAGTACTTGAATTTTTAAATTTAAAGTTAATATCACATAAATGATTCCTATTATGGTGAGGGCCCAAGTTAGTACTTAAAGAATATTAATCATCTTAACACATTATTGATTATACATGGGGTTATGAGAATAGTAATCATTGTAATACTTTATAACTTAATTGTTTAATGTTTTTGTAATAAAGTTATGTTAATTTGTAATCATGTTCTCATCATTTAAAACATTTAGTTGTGTCTCTTTTTCTACAGAGTTTACACGCTGGGGTAAACGAACCTGGGTAAAAGAACTTGGGAAATTTTAACTTTAATATTTTAAAATCTGTAATCGGCACAAAACCCATTTTCCACCCAGCAAGAGAGCAACTGTTAGTAGTTCTTACACGAGGTGAAGGCCTTATTTGGATACTGGTCCAACTTTCGTAGCCTCACTTTCAGGTTCATACAAGTCATTTCTATCATATTTTTTAACTGGTACACCTCCAGCTTATTTCTGCTGCCAACAGAGGGCATTACAAATCAGACTTCAGCAGTCATTTCTTAGCACTCATTAGACTTTAAGGCTCTGTATCTCAAAATGAAGAAGGAGTTGGACCACTATTCAAATAAGGCCTTCAGTTAGAAGTGTTCTTTCCACTTAGAGCAGTAACAGATTCTGCTGAACCAAAATAAAGTAAGCCATAGCCCTAATTTTCAGTCTCTTGAGCTACACGCTGTAGTTGAAAGAATTTTCATACATGTTCATGAGATGGGAAGCTCTAAGAGCATAGTTTCAAAAGAAAGACGAAGCAGTTAGGGATTATCTTAATTCAAAATACGGTGTGCTCTGTAGCCCGAATTTTCTTTCTCTATATCCGCACATTGGGGATGGGAGAAATTTCTCACAGTTTTATTTTGTGGTACTTTTTAAATTTTGTTCATATTTAGTTTTCTTTACTAACTTTTCTTCTACCTAATTTCCTTTTCACCCCGCACCTAACTGTAAACCCCGTATAGTCTGAACATATAAAATATTGAATTTTGCAGGTAATTTCCGCTTTTTTAACTGGTTTTGCGTACTTAAATAACTACAGATTTCTTTATTCAGCAGGTCTTCTTCTAAGGAGAAGCGTTTCTATAATTTTACTTGTAGAAATGTGATTAATATTTAGCATTCCTTACTAATTTTTCAGATGTCATGATCGGGGAAGATCACTTACTCAGATTGTTTACCACTTCAAGAAACAGATTAAAAGTAAAAATGGCTGTAATTTTAGAGGAAATTTCCCTTCTCTTAGCAGCTATAACTCACCCAACGATACTGAGATTCGATCCCCGGTTTTGGCAGACAGTCGTTAAAATGCCACCTGACTGTTGGATAGAGATAATCTGTATGAAAAAGGAATTCAGCATCATCGGGAAAAATTTAAATAAACGAAAAAATTTACGTGCAAGCTAACATTCTGTATCGTTCGAACCAAAAAGTAATTAGGAAAATGTTGGGAAAGGAATTCTTAAAAAAAATTGGGAGTTTTTCCTACTGCCGGAATAGTTGAGCTAATATCAAGTTCTCCTAGATATTAGGAGATCTAGGCTCGATCCTTAGTCTTCATCCTGACGTCGTTTCAATGGATTGCTTTTATTTCAATGCAAATAAATCAAAGTGAAGATTTTTCAAAGTTCAAAATCATTTCATAAGACAGGGTTTTAATCTAGTAATCAACAATATGTTCAATTTAAAAACAGCTTCGGTCCATTTCGTCAAAAATATCAAGAAAACCCCTTCTAACCAATAAAGAACGATTTAAGATTTAAATACTAAATTTAAAAGTACCTTCGGTTCATTTCGTCAAAAATATCAAGAAAACTCTTTCTAACCAATAGAGAACTATTTAAAATTTGAATACTAAATTTAAATATAGCTTCGGTTCATTTCGTCAAAAATATCAATGAAACTCTTTATAACCAACAAAGAATTATTTAAGATTTAAATACTAAATTTAAAAATAGCCTCGGTCCATTTCGTCAAAAATATCAAGGAAACTCTTTCTAACCAACAAAGAACTATTTAAAATTTAAATACTAAATTTAAAAATAGCTTCGGTACATTTCGTCAAAAGTATCAAGAAAACTCCTTCTAACCAATAAAAAACGATTTAAGATTTAAATGCTAAATTTAAATATAGCTTCGGTTCATTTCGTCACAAATATCAATGAAACTCTTTATAACCAACAAAGAATTATTTAATATTTAAATACTAAATTTAAAAATAACCTCAGTCCATTTCGTCAAAAATATCAAGAAAACTCCTTCTAACCAATAAAGAACTATTTAAGATTTAAATACTAAATTCAAAAATAGCTTAGGTTCATTTGGTCAAAAATATTAAGGAAACTCTTCCTAACCAACAAAGAACTATTTAAAATTTAAATACTAACTTTAAAAGTAGTTTCAGTCCATTTTGTCAAAATATCAACGAAACTCTTTCTAACCAACAAAGGACTATTTATAAGAAAGAAAAAAGCGTGGGAATATCAATACATAAATTTTGGTTTATTTTATCTATCGGTTTTAAAGTTTGATCTGTCAGGTAGTTGTGTGTGTGTTTGGTGGTGGTGGGGGAGGGATGCAAAAGCTTATCTGGAAGGATATTAGACGCTGTGGAATCCTTCTCCGGTTACATCTCCATATTTTAAGTCCATATTTTAAGTATCTACTTATTAACTATTTCTATTTCTTTTTTAAGATAAGGTTGAAAATTACATTTTTTTTCTTTCGAATATACTCAAAATGCTTCATTTAAGGTATTATTGACTGCGTCTATTTATAATTCTAAATTACAGGGACTCACATCTACTCAAAAGGACATTTGTTTATGTTTTTTGAATCTGAACGCTTTCATGATACTTTCTCAGTCGTTCATGATACTTTCATTTTTTTTTCCATTCCGAGTTTCTTCTGGGACTATCTGTTTATAATTCAGATACTCAGCACGGTTTCAGAAAGAAAAACAAAATTTTTAGGAGCCAAAATGCCGCCTGTAGCAGATATAGTTGATATTCGTACGATACAATAACAGATTGGCAAACAAATATAAAAAATTCTGTAGCTATGGAACTTTTGACTCCAAAAGAAGCAAGCAAATAATTTCGGGTGTTACATAGCCGTATTCATTTCAAGGAACAGTCAAAACTTGTGGTGGCTATTCATGATCGCTTTCGGTTATTTTCGCCTAAGTTTAAATTCATATCCTGTTCTAGCTGAATACCAATGCTTCGCTACGGAGTACATTCAAATTAAATACAACGGTCAACGTATGGAATTAATGCTATATATATATATATATATATATATATATATATATATATAATAATAATAATAAATACAACGATCAATGTATGCAATTAATGCCAAAAAATATTATTTATAAAAAATCGTAACAGATATTTTTATAGACAAAATAACGTAGAAGAAAATATTCAAATTAAATACAATGGTCAACGTTACGCAGTTTATTTGTATGTTTAATATCCATAAAACATACTATTTTGAATTAAATTCTTAAATTCCATCTCAATTAGTCTAGTGGTTAAATTTTATCTTTTACCGTATTTTAATATTTCTTTGTCAATTTATTTCGTTGTTATGCACGTAACGCAAAATTAATTTAAAATATCACAAAAAGAAAAGAAACCACATGACCAACATTTAATAAATTAAATTCTAAAAATTAATCGTTAAAAATTCCCCCGAAATCAGAAAATGGAGGTAAAGATTTGAAAAAGATTTCATTTTGAAGGGATTTTTATGGTCTGTCTCGTGATATAAATTTTATAACCCTCAGATTATTGTTTTAATACAAACTTAAAAAAAGTTACAAAAACAGCTTAAAATTTAATTTTAAAAAGTCTAACAAGAGTTCTTCAAAAATCTTTTTTAGTGCACCCCTACACTATACGAAGAATTGCCATACAAAATTTCAGCCCTTTAGGTCCAGCGGTTTGATCTGTGCGTTATCTGTCAGTCAATCCCGAAACCGTTATATATATATAGATTATTTAAATGTGATAATAATACTAAAGCACAGTGTCTGGTAAAAATCAAGAAGGCTTTGACGTAAATGCTTCACTGGGTCGTCTGTATTTCAGAACTGTACTAGGCAGAATGAAATACCACAGAAAAAATGTGAAAGTTTTTTTTTTGTTTTTTTGTTATTTAGAGCTATATTGATAATTTCTTCTCTCGTCTAAAAATCTAAGTAGAAAGCAAAACACGTCTTTCCTGTTGCAAGGTTTCAATTGTGTCAACGTAAATTGTTAATTTAAAAGTACGACTGAGCTCGGGAGAAAGCATAATATTCATCTATTATGTATGTAGAACAGATTTTAAATCTGATTTATACAGCTATCAATACATAAAATAAAAAAACTTATATAATTTCCATATAAAATCCCTTTTAGAAAATGCCACTTAAATGTGTAGTTAGTTATACGAGAATGACCTCTAAAAATTCATTTGAAATACAAAACCTGAATTTGAATTAAGTAAAACTATATGTCCATGATAAATAGCCTTAACCACCAGAGAAAGAACGCATTTAGCGTTGATATAATAACACATTTCATTTGATTTTGAAATGATGAATGCTCAGCTTCACAGCCAAAAGTTGAATAAATTACCATTGTTTCTTTATGTGTACCTGCATAAGATATTCATGCTTTTCAAAAAATTAATTCTGAATCACTGAGCAACCATTTAACATTCACTGTTGTATTTTTAATTCAGACAACTTTTTTTTAAAATAATTCTATTTGCATCTGTTATTATATTCATTGTTCAACGAGTTTTGCGGATTTGTTCAGTTGCCCAAATCCTTTTTTTTTTTCTTTTTCTCAATACGTGAATAAATAAACCTGTGACGTTCGTAAAGATGCTCAGGGAGAACGGGAATTAAAAAAAAGAGAGAGAGAGCAAAAAGCGCGGAAAGTGCCGTGCAAGGTAAACCAATCGCAGCTGTTTTCTAATGTCAACATAACAGAAGTCACGTGAGGGCAACTTTCATACGTCACATGGAAGTTAGAAATAGAAAAGCGGGGGGATTATGTTTGGCGACTTATCGCTTCCTTTTCATTTTTTATTCCGTTTTGAAGAGACAAATGTGTAGCGCACGATTCGAAGTAGTTTATGTAGTGGGTGTACTGAAGTCAGACGCGGCTCCAGTCCAGAGTTTTTTTTGGGGGGAGGAGCAACGTCGGCTCTTAGGATTATATATATATATATACATATATATATATAAGAAATAAACATCGTGTCATTTTAAATTAAAACTCATTTAGTATTAGGTCTATGATTATATAATTTTAGGCTGTGAAAAAAAAATACGCCAGGCTTTTTTGGGGGGTGGGGGGCAGTTGCCCCTATTGCTCCCCCCCCCCCCCTTGGAGCTGCCATTGCTGTAAATACGTTACTGTAGTGCGTGCAATAACATTACAAATCTGCAAGAAAATATTCAGAGCTAAGGTTGCTGTGTATTAACCCTACTGAATTCGCTCACCTCAATGTTAACAAGGAGAATATTTGTCCTCTATTTACAGCTACATAAATGCTGGTAATGAAACAAAAATCGTATTTTCAGATAGCCTGAATTTTTCTGCACCTTGCAACAGGATTCATATTATAAATTCGTTCTCTAAAGGAATTGAGGTGCGTTTAAAATACACTACACCAGTTTGTTTGTTTTTTCCCGAATAATTAAAATTTTAAAACATTATTTGCATTTATTTAAAGAAAAAACGAAAAATGCCCCAAAGTGTAAAATTTATTCCTCTATTACGGAATTAATTTTTAAAAAAATCTTCAAATCGTCTATCCTTGGTCACATTTTCTCCATAGGTTAACATTGAGGTGAGCTAATCCAATATGGTTAGTACACAAGTAGCCTTTTAAGGATTTCTTTTAAGGTGGAAAATTTTGCAGCAAAACATTGTGCTTCACGAATCGTAATATATTCGTTTTTAAAAAAATTATATAAAGACTATTGGCTTCGACATTTTAAGTTCTGTGGTTTTTTTTATTTTGTTCTTAATTTTTTATCGTGCATAATATAGATATTAAGCATAAATATTATAAAATGGTACTTATGTATATATAAGAAGAAAGAATTGGTGTAAGTAGTAGAATTTTAAATAAATTATTTATTTTGTTTTATGTTTTAGTACACAGTTATTTAAATTTTTTGCACATAATTATAGAGATAAAAAACATCAACATTGTATTGACAATAAAACTTCAAAAATGTTCTAAAAAATTGTAAGAAAAAATTTTAAAGGAATCATTTATTTGTTTTATGTGACAGTGATTTTAAATATTTGCATATAAAGATAGAGGGGGAAAAATTAGCAGGAGTAGTATTGATAATAAAACTTCAAATATTTTCTTGTATGTTGAAAGAAAAAGAAATTTTGTAAAATGATACTTATGAAACAGTTAAAAAAGAAAAATATTATAAAACTTTCTTTAGGTATAAATAAAAGGAAATTATTAATATTAATAGTAGATTAAAAAGAAAAAAATTTAATTTTCTTTTGAATTTTAGGATGCAATTTTTTAAACTTTATTTAAGTAAAAAAAAAAAAACAGAGAAAAAAATTTTAAAACTTACAACTTGCATACGATAGAAAAATAAACAGCAATGAAAAAATTAAAATTTCCTTTTGAATTTTAAAATATAATTTTTAAATATTTTGATACATTTTTTAAGCGTGATAATTATAAAATAATTTGCATTATTATTATTCTTGAAAATTATAATTTAGCTGTCTTGCTTTTTATAAAGCAAGGCTTTTTACTTTGAAAATTACGATAGCTCGGAATCAATTCACTATATCGATGCGGAAATAATGCAACTTGAAAATAACACACTATCGGTAAAATTGATCGATTAATTACTTTTTGTTAAAATGAGTAAATTATTAGACATTCGGTATCAATAACTTCATCTTTGTGTGCGCTCACCTCATTAGTTTTCACAGCAAAAGACTTCTTGCCTAAGGGTGCTGTAAAATTGTTATCAGAGAGTTCCAGAAAATATAAACACAAACCCATCATGGCGTTTCGAAAGTAGAGATATAAAGCTCGACCGAAGTGTTCAAACGACTTGGGCTCGGAAAGGACCAAAGGGACTAGGGCCTACACAACGAAATTTAGATCCTGTATGAATTTCTACAATGTATCCACCATTAATTGGGTACAGCTTCCTTTTTGCCATTTGGGGCCACAGCATCCTTTCCTCTGCCTATAGGTTTTCTAAACAATTGATTCCTCCAAGGAAATTTCAGTGCAATGAAGTCTGTACAAGCGAAAAGGATTTGAAAATATTCCTCATATAATCGAAGTGAATTTATTGAATATACTAATAATAAACTCCCTACAAAAGTATTTAAATCTTTTCATTTCGAAAAAAAATTGCAGAGATGAGAATATTTAATTTCATTTTCAACATCTACCTTACCTGAAGTACACTGCTTTGTCGTTGTAACTGGAAGTACCTTCATTCTTTTTTTTATTTAAGTTTTTTAAACGCCTAAAACTCATTACATATCATTCTTCTATAATTTAATTAAATAATTAAAGTGAACTTCTATGTATCCAGTTCAACACGTAACTGTTTACATAATGCACTTTTTAATAATCTTAACACTTAAACTTTTCTTTGAACTATCGAACAACGTGCGTTACCCATTCAGGCTTGCAATCTGGTTTCTTACGATGCTCTTTAGAATGATTTACATCACTTTCCGTTTCTCCTTTATTGAACAGTGCCTCTTTTTTGGCAACATCTTATTAATATGCCAGGTGAATACGGTAACCTTAGGCTCTCGACCAATTATTCTCCTGAGCCTGACGTGATAAAATGGAATGGGTTCGGAAAAGTATCTTAACAGTGTTGTAACAATTTATTTAGAGCTAAAGTCTTTTCGGTTTAGAATATGAGAGCAAGATATTTTTTATAAGCATGTTTAGGGATACGTAATTTTCGTATTTACGAAATAGATGTGATTAACCCTTCAGCGGGCGTGTTTAAAGTGCAACATTTTCGTAATTTTGAATGGTTTGTTTTTACAATTAATGTTTGAATGTTCTAAGCAGTTTCTACTTATAACTACACCCTTTCTAATGTAGGTCTGATTTTCTGACACTTGTATTCATCTCCATTCTTTGTTGGTCGTGATTTAACCGTGGTAAACCGGCGATTATACTGGATTGCAATACGACAAAATTATGAGTTGATGTAGTAAATCAAATGTGCTGCTATTACATGGTATCCCGCATATCACGAAGCTGGACAATCTCATTGTTTTTCAGGTTTTTGGACATAATAGGAATCGATTCGCAAGTTGTCCTTGGATGCATTAAACCAGACAGTTTTGAAATAAGGCGATTGTATCTGCATTCTTAGGTCTTTAATTATAAATATATCTCAATATTATCAACATTTTATATCTTGTTATAAAACGCAGAATTAATGTTTTCAATTTGAAAACAGAAAGTTTATTGCAAAAGGAATAATCAAGGTTGAAAGAGACGTTGCACTTTATGCAACGCGCGCCTGCTGGTGTTCCAAAAATTTGCGCGCCCGCTGAAGGGTTAAATGCGAAATTTGCCGATATGAGCGAATAAATGCGAAAATTATTTCTTTAATACTTTTCGGCAAAAATTCGGCGATAAAAGGCTTTTTAATCGAAATTAGGTAATAATAGTAATAATTTATTAACATAATTGCTTAACTAGGACCATCCGAGGTCTATAACTGAGAAATCTCACTCTCCTTCGGATTTGCTCCGAATTTCACCCGTACAGTTTGTCCGTACAGGAGTCGAACCTAAAATTCAAACTGTAAAAATCAACCATCAAGTTTTGTGGAGCAATTTAATAGATTTAAGAACGTCTCTTGAGCGCCAGTCAAGGGGATTTCAGCTACTTACAGTAGTCAACCAAGAGACTCCTGTTGATGTTGTACAGATTTTAATTGCAACGAAATGCTCCTACCTTAACTTTGCAAAGGCAGCTATACAAAGCCTCTATAGTCCCGTTAACAGCGTAGGTGCAGAGATAAAATTTAGTATGTACAAGATAGTAATTGATGACAGAAGGGAAAGACTTAACAGAATGTGGAGACTACTACAATGTTAGCTTTTTAAATAAGAATTTTGATACTTATACCTATCCAAGTAAGTAAAATTGTAATTTCTTTTAATAAACGCGAAAATTTTGAATTTATATATTTTTTTGCGAATAAATGCGAAATTTTATATATTGCATTTTTGTGCTGTGAAATTTCGATTATTTTTTATGCGAAATTTACGTATCCCTAAGCATGTTTCATGCGTTTCTGCTCAATACCCTGTTTTGCACATTGTGCCGAAATTTCTGTATGAACTTATTTTAGTCTCTATAGTTCAGTCAAAAATAACATGCAGTTTTGATATAAAATTTCTGGGTTTTTTTTATCCATTTTTGCGCTTCTGAATCTGTGAAAATCAAAATGGAGAGAAAACCCTCTAAGGAAAGAGGACAAAAATAACACTTTCCTACCAGGAACGTAGGCAGACTGAGGTGAGAGGCCCTCCACCAAATTGATGTCTTTCATATGTTAACTATTATTTTTTTCTTTCATATATTATATTACAGGGGTGGCCAAACTGCAGCTCTAGAGTGGCATGAGGCTCTTTTCACTTTTGTGTCTCGTGGTTCACTGATCAATTTTAAAAATCATTTGTGCAAGAATGAATACATAAATTGTTCTCTGAATTTTTTTTCTATCCATTAGATGCCAGATTTGATTGATCCAGCAAAACAATTAAAAGAAAAATATTTATTATAGATTAAAATTATTAAAGAATTTAAAAATATTAATTATCCTAACAAATGGAGAATAATATTCTTAATAAAAACATTACAGAAAAGTCTATTAATTATCCTAACAATTGGAGAATGATATACTTAATAACAACATTACATAAAACGTTTATTAATTATCTTAACAATTGGAGAATGATGTACTTAATAACAACATTACAGAAAACGTCTATTAATTATCCTAACAATTGGAGAATGATATACTTAATAACAACATTACAGAAAACGTCTATTAATTATCCTAACAATTGGAGAATGATATACTTAATAACAACATTACAGAAAACGTCGATTAAAATTTCTTTCATATCATATATAACCTTTCTTCTGTTAGGGGTTCTTTTCAGTATGTAGACATTCCCAAATAGCGTTTAACACTTTTTATTTTGGCCACCCCTGTTGTATTACATCAACCAAAAACAAACTTTTGAGCTCCCACCACCAGATATTATATCCTGTTTGCTATGTAGAGTGTACAAGTATTGTCACATAATTATAGAGGCGGTTAAACATTTGAAATAAATGTTTGTGGACTGTTGTATATCACATAAGCTGATGGTGGAAAAGAAATGAGAATACGCCTGAAAGACATAGGCGCTCCATGTCGCAAAAGCATTAAATGAAGGTATAAATCAATCCAAGAGATTCAATATCCAACTATTTTTCACATTTATGGCGAAAACATTGAGGGAAATCTTATTACATGCACAGGTGCATGTTTAAAGACAGCGTAATTACAGATGGCTCGAATGTTATCATTCAACCTTTCTGGTCTACGATCTGATTCGTATGCTAAATATAGTTCCCTAAGCAAAGAAACCTGAACGGAGAGTATAAGAAATATTGTGATTATTAGGTTTGACTCAAGAGCCAGTAAACTTGTTCAAAAGCTTTAATCACGCAATTAATTTTACAGATTGTACGTTAAACTTTTTTATCAGATTCAGAATAATTTGCATTTATAATAGCGTATTTATAAAACTTAATAACATGCATACTCATATGTATGTGTAGGTCTGAATTCATAATTCATGGACCTTCGGAAATTTATTAACTCATTAATTTGTTTTTATAAATTCTAGACTCTGTTAGGTTTTAAAATCAATTTGCATGTGTTTTTCTGAAACATATTCTGATTTTCTCTTAAATTTTCCCTTCACCTCGATATAACAGGCAAGTGCTAAAAACACAGCTTAACCTTTTCCTTACGGGGTGGAATAGCATGTATCCCAAGAATACGAGCCCAAGAATATATATATATATATATATATATATATATATATATATATATATATATATATATATATATATGTTAGGTTTTAAAATCAATTTGCATGTGTTTTTCTGAAACATATTCTGATTTTCTCTTAAATTTTCCCTTCACCTCGATATAACAGGCAAGTGCTAAAAACACAGCTTAACCTTTTCCTTACGGGGTGGAAAAGCATGTATCCCAAGAATACGAGCCCAAGAATATATATATATATATATATATATATATATATATATATATATATATATAACTCCCTTAATGGCCGCTCTTACAAAGAGGCTATAAAATTTTCAGTTGATAAAAATATGCCCCGTAATATAAAGGTTAATTTCTCAGACGATTGCATGCCTGAAAATAAAAATGAAAAGTCCTAAGTTCCGGCTCCATCTGTGAGAGAACAGTACTGGCTGTTGGATATTGTAATTGTATTCGTTTGTTTCAGCAACTGTCCCCACTTAAAAGAAACCAAGACGTGAGAAAAGGTAGTTGTCATCATTATATTATTCATGTTCAATAATTTCATCGTTGTATGGATCCATCAACGACGTCTTTGAACGTACGTAATGTGTCAAAACATTAGCTACCTAGGGTAGTCATTGAGGATAATACTTCCGCTCCTCGAAGGGTTAGTTCAGGTAGTACAATACTGGCCGCGAGGTAACGAGAAGCATGTTCAAATTCTGCTCCCAGCAGACGGTTGTTACTGGCAACATTCTGAATATACACTGTAGCAACTTACCAAATAGTATGCGGTAATTCGTGGGCAATGGCCGGAAAATTATGACAGAATGGAAGACACAATTCTGTTACAGGTCGGAACTAATCATTAGTGGCTGGAACTAATCACGTTCGTTCCACCAGACTTGTTGTCTGTTTCGGGTGAGGTTGGATGTGTTGAAAGTGAATTTCAGTGTCCTCCAAAAATGATATAAAAAGGGACTTGGACAGAAGGGGGAGGGGGCTTCCCATGAAATACTGGTCTTTAATCACAATTGTTTTGGGGGGTTTTATCGCTAGGTTATAAACCAAAATCAGACTCGTAAGTCCCCACGAATGTTTTTTAACATAGGATTACGTTCCTCCTTAACAGTTCTCCGGAAAGCAAAATTACAGTTGTCCTGCGTCGAGAGTTATAATTTTGGCAGCGCGTCAAACCCAGTCTGTATCGCTTGGGAAAACAATAAACGGTTAAACAGAAAAGTATAAAAATGCATCAAAATTTTGACATACATTCATTATATATATATATAAGACAAAGTTGAAAGTGGAAAACCAGTATGAGCTCTAAAACTACTTTCAGCCAGGAACTAACACCATGAAAAGATAAGTATTAAATAGATATTAGACAGCATCTCTTCATCAGCGGTGCCTATACTGTCTAAAATCCAATGGATTGTTTCTGATAAGTATGATCTAAACAATAAACATATTTAGACACCGTACAATCCATTAGAAACAGATATATATATATATATATATATATATATATATATATATATATATATATATATATATATATTATATACAGTGACCACCGCTTATAGTGATCAGTGGTTATAAGGATCAACCGTTTATAAGAATCAATATCGCAAAAACAAAAACAAATGCATTATTTCCATGTTAAAATTTCCGCTTTAAAGAATCAATCCACCGGTTTTAAGAATCAGCTTACACTCTTCCCTTTTCTTTCATTTTTCCAAAAAAGCCACTTAAACCCTCAAAAAGCACGAAGTTCTTTCTTTATGTTTTTTAAAGAAAGAGTGATAAAATGGGATGGAATACAGTTATAGAATGCGTTCCTTTCTTTGTTAGACATAACATAATAGTTTCCCCTTAAACGCTTTAGCACATCACTGTCCTATTAGCTTGACCAGTGGGCATCTTTACCCGTCCGGGTCCAATTTCACTTTTCTCCACTGGCAAACAAAGACAGGTACTCTTTTTCCCACCTCCCACATCCTGGTTGCGGCTTCCTAGACTCTGAAACATATAAATCTTCGGCGAAGTGCCCACTATGACTTAGGCAAACGTAACATTAGTAGATTCAGCACGTTATCAAACCATGAAACGTAAGCTAGAAGGTGAATTTTCATCTGATACTATTGGTATTGAAAGAGGTATAAACAGCCTCCTGAAAACTCTATTACGTCAAGCTACCATAGAAAACTTTTACTTGCTCCCTTCCTGTAGTTGAAATGTTAAAACTGTTAAGAAGGTTTATTGTAACAAATATTGGATTATTTTCTTCTCTTACTATAATTATGTGTATCTACTTATAAGTCTAGAAATTAAGTTGTATTTTTAAAATTATAAAAAAAATTTTAATAAAAGATAATTAACGTAAATTAAAGAGTATTTTATGGTAAATTATCTCGTATATGTATATATAGGTGTGTGTGTGCCTCTCCAAAAACTTAATTTCGGCTATAAGAATCAACCGCTTATAAGAATCAAAAAAAGTAATAACAAACGTGATTCTTATAAGCGGAAATCACTGTATATATATATATATATATATATATATATATACAGTCGAACCTCCATATATCGAACTTCCCTATATTGAAAATTTCTATATATCGAACTATTAGCAAATCTCCATGTTCATTACATAGAAAAACTGTTTCTATATATCGAAAAAATCTCTATATATCGAAATTTTTTCCACGACATACTGGGAGATTTTATTCCATTTTAGAATAAAATCTCCCAATTTTTGGCGTTTGACTTCGTGGACTTCAATTCGTGGAAAACGTCCCTGATGAAGTTTTTAATGGACTGAATAAATGCGAGCAATACTTTGATGAACTTTCCGCAAAACTGTCTGTTCAGCAAGATATTCGTAGTTTTTTTTAAAAGAATGTAACTGTGATCACTGTAACCACTAACTGGATTATTGTTTTTTTAAGGTATATAGTACTCAATAAATCTTTCACATTAATTCATTTTTCAGTTATGAACTTTCATTTAATGTGATTAGCATATAAATTGGAAATGGAGTTTCGTATACGAAAATTAGCTTTAATTTTAATGTTTTAGGAGAATTATGATAAAACTAAGATCAATTCTATATATCGAAATTTCTATATATTGAATTTTTTTCCGACATTTTGCTACTTCGATATATGGAGGTTCGACTGTATATATATATATATATATATATATATATATATATATATATTTATTTATTTATTTATTTATATATATATACATACATACTTATATATGTACAAAAGAGGCAAGCAGCGGTAAGTATTCGGAAATTACAGCGATGACGGCTTTCGCCTATATGCCTTGTTCAAACTGTCGACCGGTCGCTACGTAGCAATACCTGTATACGCAGCCGAGGGTTAATTTCCCAGGTTCGGTGACATTTTTCATTATTGTTGGGCCATGAGCGCGGGATGGACAGTACAGATCTGCCATCCAAAAAGGCAACCCCGGGCCCTCACGCAACGGTAAGTAATCCTACGTTAATAACCCGCGGTAGTTTCGTTAGAAGAGACTACCTGAATTTTTTTTCTCCTGGTGACGTCGATGGTTGTAGAAATATGGGGACTGAATACGGGAAAAATGCGTTGCCATAGAGAAATGAACCAAACATTTCGTCAGCCTCATATTCTATCATTCTTCGAATAATCCTTAGCAATAGGGGACATGGATGTCATCCATGGGGACTATGGATGACATCGAGAACAGAGCAGATAAATCGTAATTGTAAAATGCATCAACACTGTCTGTTGTACCTAATAAATTTAAGTTTTGCTTTAAACTTTCGAAATGTTTCTATATTTTTTCCGTGCTTAATTAACCAGTGAGTGAAAGAAAAAGAAAACAGATAGCAGATCGACCTCCGAACCCCGGTTTAATATATCTGCGGCAATCTTCAAAGAGTTGTACGGAAGATATCCGTAAACAGCTACTGGAATATCTGCCAAGAGGGATCGCTCAACGATCAGCTAGTTGCACGTGTTGTAATAAATTAACTTCCCATCCGCTCCCAACCAAGTATGATAAAACACAGTCAGAAGAAGGGTAACAGTAAAAAACTTTAATAAAAAAGGAAAGAAAGAAATGGAGGAAGCAAATGAAATATGTACTGGAATAGTTCTCCCCCAAGTATTTTTCTGTTGAGAGGTAGGTACAATTGAAAACACGGTTCTTTTTCGCCCAGGAATGATTGGATACTTATGTTTTCAATTTACCTTAGAAATTTTAGAAATTAGATAACGGTAAAAATGAACACCATTTTAACTAACATTTTTACATCTAAATAAATGGGCGTGGTGTCCCAGTTCGGCAAAGGTAGCGAGCCATTGATCTGAACGTCTCTGGTTCGATGCCGGTCGCCGAAAGCCACCGCCGTGTACACTAATGGCGGCTGGTGCACGAAAAATCTGTCGTCGTTGCAATGTCCCCCAAGTTCTCAAAATTTACCTCTGGAGGTGCAGGGTTAGGTGTACCGGTCTCGTCACTGGACTCGGTTAAAAATTACGCGACCGACCCTTTAACCGTTGCGATGCTATTCAAAACCGGAGCCGAGCTATTCTGCCCAATAGAATTTACGGACTTGATCTGATGTACTGCCGGCCAAGGGGCATAAACCGCAACAACATCTAAATACCTATCTAGTATTTTAAAGAAATTGTAAACTTTGCATTTCAGCAACTAGAACTTTGCTATTTCAAGATAATTAACAGGTATCGCAGAATGCATAGCTTTATCTACTCTTTTATTAGACTTGGCATTCGCCATTTGAAATTACATTTCATATTTTAGTCCTTTTACTTAATCAATTTATGTTCGAATAAAGTTAATGTTTTCATGTTGTTATTCTTGATACCTTTTATACTCTACTTTAAAATCACTCCAAAATTTTATCACTTTAAACCTTTAGCTTACGGGGCCCATTCATCCTATTCCCTCTTTGGAACAGGAAATTTCATACCCATTTGTAAGAACGGCCATTAAGGGGGTTATACAGGGGCTGTTCGCACATTTTTTAGACGATTTTGGTAAGCGGTAATAAAAAAATCGTTTGCTTCAAAAGAAATAATTGCAATTGTACTATGTTTTTAAAAGTCAAAATTATCGTCTACGGCTTGAAAGTTTTGTTTTTATTCAAAATGGCGTTTTTAACAAAGCAGTGGTTCTAAGGATACATTTATGCTCTTTCCGAAGAGAAATATGCATACTCCGTTATCCAAAAACGATCTGAGAGTCATGGTTTCGTGGTATCTAAAGCGTCCATAGGTAATATCGTCAACAAGAAAGGGAAAAAACGTCAAATTGGAGCCTCAAGTGGGACAAAAATTCCAAAGAAGTATCCAAGGAAAAAACGGACATCTTCGACTATTGCAAAGGTACGTTGTTTAATGTTAAAAGTAAATCCCCCTAGTCAAAGGACAGTTTCAAAATCATTAAAATGCTCGGTGTCCACTGTAAACAAAATGATAAACGTTGATTTAAATCTTAAGAAAGCGAAAAAACCCAATGTGCATCGTCTTCTTCCAAATCATATCGCTGAACGCAGGACACGCTGCAGAATTCTATATGAGAAACACTTATCCAAAGAAAAATGGAAAACAATTGTCACAATAGATGAATCATGGGTGTATTTAAATGATTGCAACAAAAAAAGAGCCATTTATTATCATAAAAGGGGAGAAAAAAATTTGTGTACATGGTTCAAAGAATCGAAAGAAAGTTTTTCTAAGGGATTCATGATTGTTGCTGGTTTTTCTTATAATGGCAAGTTAAAAATAAAGAGAGTGGAAAAAAATGTCAAGATTAACTCCAAATACTATCAGGAACATATTTTATCGCCAATTTTTCTGAATGAAATACCATCGCTTTACCCACAGTGCCATCAATCTGTGAGACTCCATCAGGACAAAGCTAGCAGTCACACATCAAAATCCACTGTAAATTTCCTAAAAGAAATGGAACAAAAAACTGGTATCAAGGCCATACCCTTCACTGATATCCCTACTAAATCTCCCGATGTATCACCTATGGATTTTTGTGCTTTTGGACTTTTAAAATCTGCATTATCCAAACGCCGTCCCAAAACCCTTGCAGGACTCTGGAAATCTGTTCAGGAGGAATGGGATAGAATACCTCTTCTGACACTTCAAAAGGCATTATTATCCTGGAAATTGCGGTGTCGAGAGATAGTTCAGAATAAGGGATGTCAAATAGAACATTTAAAACACAAGAATTTTATGTAATTTAGTTTTGTGAATACAATATACATCGTCTAAAAAATGTGTGAACAGCCTCCGTATACATACAATCGAACCCCGTTATAGCGAACCTGGTATATAACGAACGAAAATTTTGATCCCGCCGTTTTCCTATTGTATTTAATGCTAATTTATCCTTTTATGGCGAACCTCCGAAATCTTAAGAATCGGCTAAAATGAACATTTTTTTTTCAGTCGACAACAGAATTTTTTTTAATTTTTAAACTTTTTAAGAATGTTGAAGATACAACGAATGTTGAAGAAGAAAAGAATGTTGAAGAAGATAATGAAGATTTACCTATCGCGATGTGGATAGAAAAGCACAAAATTTCATCATTCTCAGATTGTGGCGTGCAATTGTTCGAAACATGTGGTGATGAAGTCATTACATGTGAAAATCCGACTGATGAAGATATTGTGGAAGAAATTAAAATGAATCATTCTGAAATCAAAGATTCTGCTTCTGATGCTGATGAAGAGGAGCACATAAATGAAGAAATCTCCACCATCTCAGATGCTACAGCAGCGATGTAGGTAATTAATAAGTTTTTGTCTACATTTCAGTGGAAGAAAGAGTGTTGGAGTCATTTGATGTATTGAATAAAGAAATTCATAAAATGTTTTTGAAATCGGCATCACGTCAGCAGAAGATTACCGATTATTTCTGTATCAAAACAGTGAGCAACAATTAAAGATAAAATCAATTTATTTCCATTTGTCTTCATTTTTACCATGTTTTTACTAACTCGCTTTCTTGTGTGTGTGAGTGTTTGTCCAGTACAAATATTGCAATCGATTTTTAACTAACTTCCCGACTAGCTAGACATTTCAAACTTTTAGAATAGCTCAGAAAACAATGACAATGTATTATTTTAATACTTTTAGCCATCTTTAAGCAGAATTGAATTCATTTTCAGCTAATTTTGTTTTGTAGACTTGTACAGCCATCTATCGGCCGGGACGGGAACGAAAAGTTAAACGCAAGTTAACTTCCAATTAACTTCATTTTCTTTCAAGTTGGTGGGATAATTCATCAAAATATTTTTAAAAAGTATTTATTAATATATAGAATTGTCAAGTTTATATGATTCAACAGAAAATTTAAAATCACTGTATATAAAAAGTTCTTTTTATCTTGTAATTATTAGTTAATTTAATTAGTATTGTGTCAGTTTAATGTAATCGATTTTAGTCAATTTAATTCATTAATGATAATTTTTAATAGATTTTATCATTCTTTCAATACACCATTATTGAATATACATAGCAACTAATGAGTTATACACTTTGTGAACTCTAACATTTTTCTTAATGGTTCGGATATAGCAAACCACCGGATATAGCGAACAAAACCTTTGGTCCCTTGAAGTTCGTTATAACGGGGTTCGACTGTATATGCATACACACACACACACACACACACATATATATATATATATATTCATTCATTCTTGGGATACATGCTATCTCACCCCGCAAAGAAAAAATTAAGGTACATTACGGTCTCTTTTTATAGGGACGAATGAATCCTTCAGCCCCCTACACTAAATTTCACAGCCTAAAAAATGTCAGTTTATTTGTGTAAGATCCTTCAGAGGTCTGGAGCAACCTAGTGGATAGTGTGGTGTCCTTGTGGTGCCCAAAGTAGTGAGCTAATCTGGAGCCGCATCTCTTCATCTCTTCGTGCTACACCCTTCAATGAACCTCGTAGGATTTATCCAGCCAGGGTACATTAGTAACAAAAACAGGACGATCTTGACTCTATTTCAAATGTCTACAATATTGAATCAAAATTAATGCTATTTACAGACAACAAGGCTTCCACACATACAACACAGCTCACACATGTGACATAGCTTTCAAATACAACAGTGTAACTTGCATCTGATGATTCATTGAGATTGTATTTGTAAAAAATATTTCAGGTAGTCTCTTCTAACGAAACTCGCGGGTTATTAACGTAGAATTACTTATCGTTGCTTACCTCCTCTTAAAAATAAATAAATAAGTAAATAAAACTAAAAACATTGTGGTACTTTCCTGTTTAACTGTTCCCTGCTACTGGGTTTGGCGTGCTGACAAAATTATAACTCGCGACGCAGGACGGACACTTTTTTTCTTCCCGCAGCACCGTTATTGAGGAACGTAATCCTGCGTTAAAAAAATCCTATTTAATTGGACATAGAAAATCTTTTCTTACAGATATGTTATTTTAAACGTAAGCTATAAGAGTTTATAATGAATTTTTACCTATGCTTTGTTAATTAGTCTGCCTTCACATTAGTAATACCTCTATGAGAGAATGAAAGAAAATATTAAAAAATGTATTCATTTCGGAAGAAAACTGCAAAAGATGTATAAATAACATTTCAGATCTTAAATTATAAGGCTTTTTTATTTCAACTCAAGTACATAAATACAGGAAGTTAGATTAATTACCTGTAACAATTTATATGACACAAGTGTAATAGTTTTTTTAACATAGGATTATGGTCCTCGATAACGGTCCTCCGGAGAGAAAAATTTCTCCGGCGTCGCGAGTTATAATTTTGGTACCGCGCCAAAACCAGTAGTAGTAAGCAGTTAAACAGAGAAAAGTACCAAAATGCGTCAAAACAAAAAAAAAAGAGGTAAGCAACGATAAGTAATCCTACGTTAATAACCCGCGGTAGTTTCGTTAGAAGAGACTGCCTGAAATATTTTTTTTTGTTTCCTGTGAGTTTGTTTCCTGAAATATTTTTTTTGTTCCTTTTGGTTCCTTCCCTTTTAATTTTTTTTATGTTACCCTTTGATATCTTTAGTATCTATAACTAAATTATACCTCACATTGATAATAGTGTACACTCGCATTATACTTTAGTAAAACACTAATGAAGTAAAGCAACCCGAATTCGTTTGTAGTAGAGTGGTTGACCGGAGAAACATAACCTTTTCAAAAATGCGTTTTATTTCTCATCTCTAGAATTACTATTTTCAATTTTATTTTAGCTGTTATAGCGTGAGGTTGGGCTGTAATCCTAATTCACGCCATTCAAAGGGTTACACTTATGCCAGTTTGCTTTTTATAACTGTACTAGCTGAAAACCCGCACTTCGCTACGGAGTACATTCAAATTACATACAACGGTCAATGTATGCAATTAATGCCAAAAAAAATAATAATAATAATATATATATATAATAAATATATATAATAAATACGACGATCAATGTATACAACTGATGTAAATATATATATATATATATATATATATATATATATATATATATATTTATTTATGAAAAAATCGTAAGGGATATTTTTATAGACAAAATAATGTAAAAGATAATATTCAAATTGAATGTAATAGGACATACTAAAGAATATAGTACAGTTAATATACTACAGTTTCAGGAACATAATATCTTTTATTGTATTTTAATATTTTTTTGGATATGTCCAATCGTCTGCCACAAAAGCAAGATAAAAATTTTTTTTTTGTCTATTTAGTTGTTATGAGCGTGACGATAAATTTATTTAAAGTACCAGAAAAAGAAATCACGTGATCAGCATTTAATAAATTAAATTCTAAAAATTAATATTTAAAAATTCACCAAAAATCAGAAAATGGAGATAAAGATTCGAAAAAGATCTCATTTTAAAGGAATTTTTATGATCTTTCTCGTGATTTAAATTTTATAACCATCAAATTATTATTTTAAATGCAAACTTAAAAAAAGTTACTGAAACAGCTTAAAAATTTAATTTTAAAAAATCTAAGAAGAATTTTTCAAACATTTTTCTTAGTGCACCCCTACACTATAAGAAGATTCGCCATGCAAAATTTCAGCCCTTTAGGTCCAGCGGTTTGGTCTGTGCGTTGTATGTCAGTGAATCAGTCAGTTACGGAACTGTTTTATATATATAGATGAAGCAGTTGGATCTTAAAGGGGAGGGGGCCTTTCAAATTACCTTAAATCGAACAAAAATTGGAATTATTTTAGGTGTATTAATATTTTGAAAATATGTAAATTATGGAATAAAATGCCTTTAAAATATGTAGCGAAGAGTAAAATGAAAACTTGATGGCTTTAGAAAAGTAAATATTAAAGGTAGATGAAAAAACATCTTTTAAATGTTTTTTTTTTCTCAAAATGAGTAATTTCCAGATTTGCAAGTCTTTGAAATGCTCCTTGTGTCGTAATTTTTGATGAAATTTTATAAAATTTATAATAAAGACTCCTCTAATACATTAAAATAAAGTTATGTAAATATTTGGGGTTTCGACATCATTCAGATTATCAAAGTTTAACTTTAATAGTATAAAAGTGCAAAAATTTCACAAAAATTCAGAGTACAAGGATAAATATTTTTCCTAAAAATTAACTATTCGACGAAAGTAATACATATCTCTGTTCAAAATGTATTTATAATCAATAAAATGCAAAATTGAGAGGGGGGAGTTAAAAATTGGATCGCAAGGAACATTTTAAAAAAATGATAATTTCAATTTTTAAAATATACGGTGTCCGAGCTAAAGGTATCCAAATTCATGACTTATTGTTACGGAACTACCCATTAGAATTTTAAACAATATATTTAAAGAGAAAGAACATCTCATCAAGTTTTAATATCAATCATGGACTTCAATCACAGTATCATAGATTTCGATGTGGGCAACTGTTGTAGCACGACAAACGTCTAAATGGTAATCCAGTTCTCTCCAAGTGTTTCGTAGCATATCAGAAGTTATTACACGAATTGCTTGAATTATACGCTTCTTCAACTCATCCACAGTTTCAATTTTTTGTTTACACACAACGGATTTGATGAATTCCCAAGTAAAAAAGTCTTATAACGCCTAATATGTCACGAAACACTTGGAGGGAACTGGATTACCATTTAGACGTTTGTCGTGCTACAAAGGGTGCACACATCGAAATCTATGATACTATGATCGAAATCTATGATACTATGATCAAGATCTATGATTTTTATTAAAACTTTGTGATATGTTCTTTCTATTTAAAAAAAGAATTTTAAATTCTAATGAGTAAAGTCATGACTTTTGTATAACTTTAGCCCGGACACACTTATAAAAAAAATTAAAGTTTTTATAAAATTTTATAAGGTGTTTGATATAATAATACTTTAATGAATATATATGCAAAATTTCGTATCTCTGAGGTAAAATTTTCAAAAATCGTTTTGTAATGTCCACCGTCCCCTTAATTAAAAAAGTAAATCACTGTGTATAAAAAAAAAATGAGTTGAAATTCTTCTCAGTAATATATGATTATTTTACCATTTTTCAATGGTACATTTGTAGCACGTAACCAATTGCAAAAGAGGATTTCAAATATTCGCGCTGAAATATTTCCATGTCCTCGCTTGCGATCGTAGAGGATCGTACTTCCCAGCCAGTCATTGGCGAACGGGACGCCAAGTGAAAACTTCTTCGCCATACACTTCTCTGAACCTCCAATCGGCAACCCTGGAGGCAGTTACGAGCGCGTAGTAAAGAGTATCGGAAGCACATGTAGCAAATCCGCGTCCAACTTTCCTCGTGCAAAGAGATGGAGATATCTTGATGAGTAGAGTATTGTCTGCTCCGTACTGTGCGATGAGGGGTAAGTGCCGTTTGACGGATGGCCACACCAACTGGACTGCTGGGCTTCTGATAGCTGTCATATGGATTCTACATAAAGTGCACGCCGAGAGTGAGTCGATGTTTCTAATCTTTTTTTTATTTTTATAATGGTTATTTGTATCTTTTTCGGTCTTCGGAAACACCCATAAAAAATTTAGCTGTTTCATTAAACAAGGGGAGGGGGGGGATTTTGAAATAATAAATAAATAAGAAAATTATACTGGGAATTTAAACAAAATAAGAAAATTTTACTCGGGAATCATTTTATGGAGAAACTTATTAAACATTTGAGAATGGTTATAAGCAATGATTTCGTAAAGAACGGTGATAAGCAAGATTTTTCTAAATGTAAGATTCTTTAAAGAATTAGTGTATGTTAAATTAAATATTAAGGGGTAATTGAAGTGTCTTTAATTTCTCCAATTCCACCTTTCATGAGTTTTCGACTTTCATATGGGAAAATATGCCCAAACCATTTTTTTTTTTAGACTTAGAGAAATTTTTTTATCAAAGTATGTCTGCCTAAGAACGAACACACACACACACACACATACACACACACATATATATATATATATATATATATATTTGAGTCATTTTTGAGGATCTCCAATAAATCTCTTAGATGCTAATTTATTTTGCTTCCTATACTTATATCTCTTGGCTTATACATCTATCATATAATATGTGTGTATCTTTGTTCTCCATAATATTTTACTGCCTCGTGATCTCTGGTGTCATAACCTGTCCTGACTTCATTATTAAAGAAAGATTTTTCATAAATTTTTGCTTTTTACCTCCCTGTTTTATATTACTACCTTGCTAAATGTAGTGACAATGCAGAAAGACCGAATGGGCCTGTGAAATTTTTCAATACATAATAAGTTTTTCAGGCATTATGATTGACATAAAATTACCCAGCAATGGAATAGGCCAAAATAGTTAGTCATAATAAAATTGGTGGAAATAACCATAAGTCAAAGTAAATCCGATGGCTGTGAAAAAGAAAAAAATTTCTTTAAACAACCTGCAAATTTTTTTTCTTTTAATTAGATATGGGAATTAATTTTGAAATTGTGCGCATACTTGTAAAGACCTTTAAAAAGTTTAGGCTCAACTTCATTTCTTTTCAGTTTTCTAGTACAGAGAAAAGATTTTATGTTCGTGGAACATATATGTCAGCGAAAAACAATAAAATTCTCTTCATTCACTTAGCAAAACAGAAATGCAATTTTTTTATATATATAAATAAAGATGCATTCTTTTTCATCTCATAAGTTTTGCTCCTATTCCTTTTACGAAAACTTTTTAGAAAACCATCAAAAATATGGACTTGAAAAGAAATCATTTGATTTTTTTTTTAAAAGCTAGCTCTGTACCATTAAATTTAAATTAACACACCGTATTTTTCGGACTATAAGACGCACCTCAAATATATGGCAGGATTTTTAGAAAAGAATATTTCGTATTTTGTTAGGTGTGTAAAGATATTTTCAATTCCTTACTTAATGAAGATAATATATATATATATTTATATATATATATATATATATATATATATATATATATATATATATATATATATATATATATATATATATATATAATAAAATATTAATTTTATTTTAATGTTACCTTCGGACGATAAGACGTACCCCAATTTTAAGTTGATTTTTTTATGTAAAAAGGTGCGTGTTATGGTCCGAAAAATACGGTACATCATGGTAATAAATTCAAAAATATAAATGTTTTTTCTTCTTTAAACTGATAACCCAAATTATATCATTGCGAGTAGATAAAATTTTAAAATTCACTAGTTCAGTTTGCAATTCAAAAAATACTGTTTTTATATTACAATATTATAGATACTCGTACTGTATGACCGTGCAAAAAGATGCAAGGGATGTGTTTATGTCAGAAGGCTTGATAACACACGTAACAACAATATTAATTAAAACCGTTCAATGAAACATTTGGGCGACATTACAAAATAGTGAATACCCCAACCAGTGGTTAGTTTGAGCTCTCATATATAACCCTCCGAGTAATATAAAGAGTAAGTAAAAGCTAAAATTAGTAGTTTTGCTTTGCATGTGAGGTAGTATTTAAGTATAATACTCCTATATATTTTATATTCACACAGATATTATAATCGTGCAAGTATTAAATGTTGCAGAAGCTGGCCGAATCAGGTCGCAGTGTTAAAAGTAAATAAGAGTAAAAAACAGTAGTTTTGATTACAACATGAGAAATATTGCTTAAAATTCTACAATATTTTCCCTGCTTTTACAAACGATATGATTGTTCGAATATTCAAAAGAGAGTTATTAATGACAGCATGGACAAGTAAGGAAGATATTTGAATAAAAGAACGTTTACGGATATATGGTTACATGAGCATAACGAATCAAGATATTAACCAATTAATGTTTTATTGCTCCAGAATTTGGCGTTGGGGTCTAGAAGGTTTTAGCATCTCCATCATTTATTAATAGCTGTGTTTATGTACAGTGGCGAGAGAATTGTATGAATATAAAGAGATGAAATGAGATCATTTTAACTCAAGTGCTGCATGGTCTAGGGTTCTTGAAACCGGTGCAAATTTTGTCCATTCTCATTCGCTAGAGTCCGTTGAAAGCACTTCTATTCCTTCCAAGCCACCATAACTATAGGAATTGTTTATTTTTACAGATCTCTTAGTACTGATGCACTTAATGGGAAGAGACCCACATTTTCCAAGGGGTGAGATTTCGTGTTAAGGAGAAACAAAATAGTATATCATGAAAGCAATGAATCGGGCATCAGTTTTGCTGCAATAATTAATTTGTTGTAGAGCAGTGGTTCTCAGCCTAGGATGCCCCCCCCCCCCCGGTAAAGCGTGGATGATAACCGGGGGGGGGGCGTGCGGCAGGTTAGCAAAAAATATGTGTAAAATGTATTTTTAAAAGAATTGGGAAAATGAAAATTAAATTAAGCGATAACATATATGATAGTTATCTATTTTTGAAGCTTTTTAATTCATTATTTTATGATAGTAATGAAAACGGCATAAAGCCGTTGTGTTGTTTATTGTAAAGTTGATTAGGAATATTATAGTATTTTTTTTACGATCGCAATGATATTTGATAGCAACAGTATCAGTCATATCATAAATTCTACTTTTTTTATAAATTCTACTTTACATATCAAAAATTCTAATTTGTTTGCTTCGTTACGTTGTATGTGTTATTTAGTTTTACTACACTTTTTGATGTGGGTATGTTTCAGGACTGATGGGGAGGGAGGAATAGCGTCTGAAAGCCAGGTGGACTCGTGGTAAAACGCGCTGGCTTTCGGTGCCGAGGGTGCTCGGATCGAATCCCGGCGCGCGGGATTCGATCTTGTTTTTAAAAAAACTTGTTTTTAAAAAAAAAGTTTTCATTTCATATATTTTTGTCTAATCACAACAATTCATACATAATTAAAGATGTATTTATTCCCAAAATATTCCGAACACATAATTTTTGATCAGATTTGAGGATTCCTTGTTGTGAACGTCTCTAAAAATTCTTTAGAAAATCTCAAATATATTTAATGTATTGAAAAAAATCGGAAAGTTCCCAATGGAGCGTATCCCTCGAAAGTAGCATCAGAAGAAAATCCCGTTAGATCCCGTTAAAGGTAGTTATCCCGTTAAAAGGTAGATTTAAAAATATGCTCAGTATATTAAGTGTATGCCGACAATACCACTTGATGAAAGCAATGTTTCTCAGGTGAAGAAAATAATCTAATAATGTTTACTTAGTTACATAAGAGAAATGTAAATTTTCTATAATTTAAAATATAGATTGGATTTTTAAATTTTGGTAATCCGTAACCAAGTGATTAGTGTACGAAATCGGTGAGTACGTATAAAATTTCAACTTCTCGGGAAAAGTTTCTCAATTGTTGGTGAACCAGGTTTTTAAAATCAAATTAAATTTTTATTCGAAATTTTATACGAAATTTTATACTCTGTTTGTTTCACGAAATATGCCATAGAGACTGAGGAAAAATAAAATGCACATAGCAACTGAGCAGACCGATGTCGCATTTCCATTTAAATTATAATGTCTTCGGCGTTTTCGTTGGTTATGTCATACTGAGTCAACCATATTGATTACGAAAAAAAGGTCCTATGACTGTTGTTGAACACACTGGCTATGTATTGTTTTGCATTTAGTCATCTTGGGCCACCTGTATGAGGGTGTGGCTTACCTTTCTTTTTAGAAGAACGAGGGAAATTTGTTTCTCCTCCGTGTACCCGTTGATTTTCAAATTGCATCCTGAGAAATCCTAAGTTTTGATTATTTCCTACTTATAAGAAATTTGTACGTTTATATGGTGACTCTGGCCTGATTCAGAGTTTCGAAAGACGTCATTAGCTATTTTAGCTTTCAAAAATATTTCCTTTCATATTTTCCTTTACCTAACTAATATTGCTTTTCTAAGCCATTGACAGATGTAAGAATCCCATGCTGCGTTTGTTTGCATTATCCAGTCGGGATAATCACGTGAACGGTGAGGAACTACGTGCTGGTTGCTTTTCACGGTGATGTGAACTTATATTTGGGTATAGATTATTTTTGAACAGAAAATTGTATAGAAATGGCCCAAACGCTGCAATAACACCTCGTGTCACTTTATTGTTGAGGAACAGTTGAAACATAACATAGACCGCTGTTTCTTAAATTATCTAAGTACTCTCTCTGGTGAATATGAGTAAACTTCACTCTCAGTTGCCGAAATCCGTCATACAAAGACTTTAGGTCATTAAAATTGATATCTATTTATCTGACAAACATAATTTTCCCTTTTTGAAAAAGGATAAACTTAAAGTAATCGTATTTATGAGTTGGTAAGTTGATTGGTTTAGCGCAGTGGTTCCCACCTGGTGGTACTCGTACCACTGGTGGTACGCGAGAGCATTTGAGGTGGTACGCAGAAGGGTTCTATAATAATAACTACAATGTGAAATAATAAATACAGTGTTAGGAAATTGTATTTGCCATTTATTAATAATAATTACGTATAAACGGCTTTTTATAGTTTTATGGATTTTTTTCTGTATTTTTTTATACTTAAATACATTTTGTGAAGCTATTTATATGTGTACAAAATTTTTTCGACCCGCCTCAAAATTTTTTAACGTAACCAGTGGTACGCCGAGATCCCATAAAGTCCTCAGGTGGTACTCAAGTATAAAAAGGTTGGAAATCACTGGTTTAGAGGGCTACGATCAACTTTTGCTACACAAGTGCAAATTAGACCGGGACCTACGATTTAAAACCTATTCTGGAAGCCTACAAACATTTATACAAACATTCATACCAATGAATGTCAGAGCCCTGACTATTCAGCCATCGCCCGGTGCAGTTATGTTTTAACCTTTCGGTGGGAACATGATTCTATTCCCCGTTAGAGGGAACATCTTCCTGGAAGGCAGATATAGATGGAATATCTCTTTCCCAGGTATTACTAACTAGAAATTCAGAGGGTATTTGGGGTTTATTACATTTAATGGTAGCCACAATCGTCAAACCATTTCTCCTTAATTCTTGACCAGCTTCTATTGAACAGAACCTATTATCACAGGTTATATTACGGTTCGTTTTGTAGAGACAGTTAGTCGAACGAGTGAAATGGGTTTGGATTTTTAATTTTTGCTCTGATTTATCTAATTTTTACCTGAACTATTGAAAGCTAGCGTCACAAATCACCCTTCGAAACTGAAGACAAGATGTTGACTAAAGCATATGTAGACTCACAGTACCCAAGGTCAAAGGGTGGGGGCGCTCAGCGTTGAATAAAGAAACCATACCTGTCTGAGAAGCAGATGTTCCCTCCGAAGGGGTAAACAGAAAACATGGTTAACCAAAGGGCCTTCAACGTGGAGGAATATTATGTTTTAAGCTAGAAACTTCTCAACTAAACTTGCAATGACTGTCTGCCAGGACTGCCCTCGAACCCGGGATTCATATCCTCGAGGCGGGTATATTATTGACTTAACTATGCCATGTAAGAAACCCCTTTCCTTTGTCCGAATTCCATTCCCCTCAAGCTTTTTAAGAAGCAATATGCATATATTCGAACCACAAGAATTCTTCTCTTTTGCTGATAAGTGTCATGGAAATGCGTAGATTTCCATACCCGATTCAGAAATAAGTGTTTATCACGTGTTTGCTCGATAAAGAATTTTAGCCAAACACTGTTCCAGAAGTGCACCTATCTGACTCATTATAACGTCTTCTCGATTATTCTTGTCGATAATTTTATCAGAACGAAAAGATTTTATCACCCCTGGTGGAGAGGACGCAGACGACAAACAAAGCGATCAGACGGGATCTCACGTACATGCGCCTGGGCATAAGAACGAAAACTATTGCACAAGACAGTAAATTAGGACAATACAAGAAATATTCGTTAAGAGAATTCGAGTAGTGATCCACTTGAGTTCATTTACTAAACTAATAAATATTATTATTTCAGTAGAAAAAAAAATTTATAACTTTTTTTAAGTTATCCAATACATTAATGTCTTTCTAGAAATTTTGAACATAATTTGTGGTTATTATTAAAGTAACTCTTTTGGTACAATTTTGTGTATTTCCCCATTTTTGCAACTAATGCATATTTTTGAAGGTGTCAAGAATATTGTATATTCTTGAATTTTTCTACGATCTTTTAAAACTCGTCATAGCTTCTTATGACAACTTGAAAGCAGTCATTAATAACTTCATTTTCAATACAAGACTTAAACTTCAGTCAGCCCTTGTCATGTGGCATGATAGGCTTAGATAGATTTTCATCAGTGAAAAACTCGAGAAAAACTTAATACATCTATTATACACAAGGAGCACTTTGAAGCTTTGAAGGGAATCAGGCGCATCAGACACTATGCATCAGACGTCTAAAATATGTACTCAAGATAAATAGGTATCATTCCATAGTTCTAAAAATACATTTGTACACATTTTTTGTTTGATTGTAATCAATTCTTAATAATACATTTTCGATACGTTTTGTTTAATATGCATTGTTTTCCCAACTCGTGGTTCGTGATATCAAAAATAGATGTTTTAGGTAAAGCATTTTTGTTTAGAGACTAAAAAAGCCAGGATTTTTCAAAATCGTCTAAATTATCCCCAAGAATCAAGAATTTATTCATCGCCAAAGCACAGATTCCTAGTCCATACTGTGAGGTAAATTTTACTTATTCAAATATTTCTTCCCTTTTACAATCTGTTAGAAACAATTTGGAAATTATTATCGGACAGGATTAAACTAACGTTAAAAGAGAAAAGCGTTAAACTTATTTATCTGTTGAAATTATGTATAAAAATTTCTTTCTGTACAAACATGAATGTTTTCATGTATAACAAGACGATAGATCATTATTCTTACACAATCATTTTCCGAAAGGTAAGTTAATGCTTAAGATACAAAAAGTTGGAACAGGGATTGTATTAAAAATACTTTATTATTTTAAATGCAATATCGAGACACTTTGGATGACACTTTTCGATGCAATATCGAGATACTTCTCTTGGCATTAAAAGAATTGAATCAAAACTATTACTCTAAAAATTATTAAAACCTTCATTTTATTGCATCTGATATTTAATTCGAACGAAATTTTCTCAGCAATGAGTTAATTGTTATTATAATCTAGGGAAGAGCAAAATTATCATTAAAAGTAAATCAGCTGAAAATTGACTGCGTTAAAAAAAAAATCACATATTTTTGGATAATTTACGTTGACACTTTTTCGGTGAATCAGAAGAAGAATGAGAATAAATAAACAGAACATTTTAAAGATGTTCATGCAGATATATCCAAAAACCGAAAAGAAAACTGAACAGGTGAAACATTTTTACCCGCAAAATTTCTCTATTCTTCAAATAAAATAAAGTGGCAATGAAAATGTGAGAATTCAAAATTTTTCGAATTTGCTGTTAGGAACAAAAGTAAATATTTTACTCAATATTTTCTTTAAGTGATACTATAATAAATTACTCTAAAGCATATCTACTGTATTTTAATGTGATATTTAAACTCTTCAATTGATAAAAAGCTCACTATGAGTATTTGAAGTTAGTACTACTCAAACCTAGCAAAATTTCATCGTCCCCCATAAAAGATAATTAAGAATTTTTTCAGAGTATCATCAACTGGGGGTAACTCTGGCCTTTGCGGGTAACTTTTTCCCAACAAATGAAATAAGGTTAACAAATGGCTTACTCATTTGGACCAACAAATGATGGGCCAAAGTTACCCGCAAATGCCAAATTTACCCCAGTTGACATTAACCAGGACCTTAAGATTAAGTGAATATTTGGTTTTCGCGGCTATTGAGGATTCTGTTTAAGTAGTAATTAGAGAGAAAGTTACATGTGTATGATAAAAAAAATGTTTAAAATCAATCAAATCTTCTGATAATTTACCTTTTATCCAATGAATGCAGTTTTCAGACTGTCCTCCGACTCGTGGGAGAACTGTACTGTCTCAAGGATATTTGAGTGAATGAGCCCAAGTGGTGATAATGACAAAAGGGCCTGTTGGCTGCTTGTTACTCTCTGTCAATAATCATAGAATGATTTACAAATGTGAGTGACTTGCGAACGGTAAGCGGTCCCCTTTTGAAAGAAACTCATTTGCTCACTATGTATCTTGATAAGTTTGGTGGAATAACTTCGCGGCAGCTAAAGCTCGAAGCTGTGAGTATATGTAACTAAACAGAGTTTATTGAATACTGCAGATGTTGAGTTACGTTTGAAGTTATTAGATGGAGAAACTTCTAGGAATGTTAGATTTTAATATTTTTATTGGTTAGTCTTATCCATTTTTTCTGCGGATGCCCGTTTGGGGAAAAATGAAAAGCGGTCCTGGTCAAGTTGTCGAACTTTCCGTTCTTAATCGACCATTGAGAACTTGATTACTATATCTCTTGTCCTTTTTGCACAATCCATTAAGGATTTGAACCAACTATTGAATGGTGAAACTTCAACTCTAATGTTTTCTGTCTTCACCACGAATTACTATAATGGCTTAGTAATTTCCATGGACTCTGTGTCCGATTTTATATTGAGACGGTATCTGCATGGAATGTTGGTGTTCCACGCAATATTCCACGCAAGAATGTAGTACTGAAGTAAGTTCATTTCGCCAAGTTTTCGGGCAGGCAACAGAGGTTTCTTTGGTATCTGTGTGTATTTTCTCGTGAATGCCTTTTACAGTCCGGGACTCGGTCTCGTTAAATTTTACTTTACTTTATTATATAAACTATATCCTACAGATAATTTAAAATTTATCCATTTCAAGCTAATATGTCCGTCTTAGAGTCGGACTCCGACCCGTGTAGTGTCCAATAGCGAGTGCTAAAACCGGTGGTGCATCCCTTTATAGCCTTGCAAGGGACATACGGAAGAGAGAGAGAAGTCTGTCCTACACCCTTAAAAAATTTCGTTTATGTTATTTTGGGGTTGTCGAGGGCACCAGTACTCTTCCTGTTGGCTATCAGCAGTTACAATAAATTAAATAATTTTCTTTCTCGAAACCTACAAAATGAATAATGTTTGCAACATTACTACACCCTCAGGTACTCATCACAGCTTTTCAGTATCCTTATTGTCTTTCACAATGTCATTTCTTTTAATACCGATGTTAGACGATCCTTATTCAGTGATAAATTTTACATTGTTTCATAATGATTACTTAGCGATAGATTGTACAAGAGAATATGCACCTTGTTTTAAGAAATCTGAAAGCCAATTAATAAATCGGAAACTTTTTTTATCGTCTTTTATAATCTTTCCCATTACAGTAAAACCTCGTTTATCCGGACTAACTGGGACCATAGGCAATCCGGATAATTGAAAATCCAGATAATCCGTGTAATATGGGTAATAAGCAAAACAAAATCCGTATTTATTCCAATAAAAAAACTATGTTTTAACAAAATTACATAGTATTTATTCTTTACAAGACGTAAAAAATAAATAACTTTTTACAGCATTTCTTAACAAAGAAATTGTAAGTCTAGTAGTGCTTTCTTAAACTCAACAAAAAGTATTTTACTACCATAATTTGTTGCACAATCTATGCAGGAACTGTACATTGAATCAAACTTAAAAGAACGAATATTTGGCGTACTTGTAGTTACATTTTTTCTATCATAGTTAAAAATTATTATCTAATGTTAAAATTAAATAAAAATAATGTCTACAAATATGATCCGGATAAACGAGATTTTACTGTATATGCATTTAGTGAGATATAAATCTACATTATTTTTGTAGCTGATAAGAACTCTCATCTTCTCATACCAAAGCACCAAATATGAGATTTTCACGCGTGTAGCAATTTTCCGTGTTATTCTCTTGCCCTATAACTTATTTTCTATGCATTATGCCAATTTCTTTGAGACCATTTTTCAGGATCGTTTCACTTTAAAACGAAAATTAGTGCGAGAATTTGTAGAGAGACAAAATTAACTCCCAGAAAAAAAATCAGAGGTATCAGAACAGTATCTTGTAAGTTTAGTGCGCCTGCAAGTTTGCATCGTTACATAAATCCAACGCTTTACTCTCATATCTTCCGATAGGTGAATTTTTAACCATCGCCTTCGGTTACCTTTGGTCAGATTTATTGATCTTTTTTGCGTCAGCTGCCTTGTGAATGATCTTGCCCCCATCCCGGCGTATTCATTATTCTCCCTTATCTTTCAAATTACGTATGTTCCCCATAAATTATTTGGAGTTGTGCGTATTTGATTGTCGTTGTTAAAGAAAGAGACATTGAACTTGTTTCTAATTTGGCTAAGTTAGAAAAAATGATGGATTACGGACAGGTACTAATTGAGATTCAAAGCCGAAAAGATAATTCTTGAACAAGCGTTTTTAACCTGGCCATGTTAACAACTAGATAATTTGTAACTTTAAAATGGGGGATTTGTTTTGTATAAAATTCAGAAAATGGAAACAAACTATCGTGATTATTTGTAACCCTTTTTATGGTCACAAACACATTTATGTTAAAATGATTCTATAAATTAAATACTTTAACTATTAATTTAACGTTAACTTATTTTTATATTTTGAAATCGACGTCTTCCATTGCAGCCGTAATAATTTTTTCAAGTATTTTCTGAATGACAAGGTCTTTTTTATATACAAAAAACGAATATTCATGCATAAAGTTAAAAAAAACTAAAATTTTGTTGCGTTTAGTTATATTATAGACGTTCAGTAGCCAAAATGTATATATGAAGATATGTACAAGGTAGATGTAGATGATAATGCAGATCAGTGGTGTGCAAATTTTTTGGTAGAAATACAATTTTATAAAAAATTATGAAAATGTTAACAAAAAAATAGAACAAAAGAAAACTGTACATTTTGGGTATATATTTATTTTACATAATAGCAATAAAAAATGGCTCAGTAACCATCTATCTGAACTTGTTTTTGGCAAAATTGTTTGACACCTTATATAACAATCATATTATTTTTAACATATAAAAAATATAAATAATAATACTAAAAATGTGTAATTTTAGAAAATAAGGCTTTTTTTAAATTAAAGGATTCAATATGACATAAATTTACTTCAAACTATCTGTGACCCCTCCAATTTTTCTCACGACCCCCCCCCCCCCCCCCCAGTGGGTCGCGACCCACAGTTTGCTCACCTCTGATGCAGAAAATTGCAACAAAGTCTATACGTAAAACGCATGTAAAAAATTGTTATTAGGTCGGATATTTATAGTTTTTTTAACAAATATTTGTGTATCATCAGTTACTGTGGTTTATGATAAATTATGTATCCATTTGAATTTCATAAGAACCCTTGTCTAAAATCCTTTCTTCAATCATAAAGAGTTAAACTATGCATATAATTGACAGAAAGTCAAATTATTTTAACCCTCAAACGGTACAGTGGTTTAAGACGAAATAGATGGTACGGTCGTGTCGGATCCGACCCGACCTCTTTTTTGATGAGGTTTTTGGTAGAAACAAATACACAATAAGCATTTTTGTTGTATAATATCATTTATTGATAATATTTTACATGAAATAAAACCCTTTTTGTAGGAAAAATGTCCAACGAATTGTAATTTTGATAAACAAAGAAAATATCTTTGGCATTTACATAGAATGTTGTATACATTAGGTCTAATATGTAATTTAGTCTACCTAGTTTTAGAAGTTAGTGAAACCAACTTTCCGAGCACAAAAATGTAAAAAATAATATATACTGACATTTTTGGCCTTCAAAATCGAAATAAAAAATTAAAAAATCTAAAATTAAAAAAATTTTAAAATGACTAGTGATCACGAATAGTTTTTTTAACAAAGACTCTGGTATTTACTTATTCCTATATCTAGTAGGGTGGTCTAGTAGGTCTATCTGGTAGGGTTCCTTGTCAACTGGATTTCTTGCAATGAGAGGGGAGAGTACGGGAGGGAAAAGGCACACCCTTGGGTCGGATTCGACCCCCAGTGTACCGTTTGAGGATTAATATTTACACACGGTTTCTGTATTTATTTTCTAAAACATGAGTTATTCGTTTACCGATCTATAAAAGGTATTTTTTGTTTCTAAACTACGTCTTCCGTTCTTTAAATTTGTTATTTTAATCATATAACAGTGGAACAAACACGAGGGAACTTTTAAGGTAATCTCCACTTCCTTAGAAGTAGTAGAAAAATTAGTAGAAGAAACGGAAATGTCAAAGTTAATTTTCTTCAATATCCACCAAAATGGAGGTAGGGGGCAACCGGAAAGAGATTCTGGTTCGGCCACTGGCATATTCTTATCACTCAAATTAGGGAGAGGGATATCATTAAAGCTGTCTGGGACTTTTAAATTCTAAAACAAACAAAAAATCATATATTTAATTTTTTTTTACTAAAAACATTCTGTAAAACTTTGCGAATAAAATCCCACTAATCACATGCTTTTACGGTGATTACATTGCCAGATACAGTATTTTCTATGTTGTTCCGTCAATATGTACCGTGCTGTTGTACAGATATTACTCAACCAACGACCGAGACATTGGTCGTAAATCGAGTTTCAAACTTCTTTTTTTTTTTTTTTTTTTTTTTTGGGGGGGGGGGAGGGGGGGGTATATGCTGCGCATGCATATATTTTTTACTTTCATGCGTAATTTAAAACTTTACAAATTGTAATTAGAACACATAACTTATTCTTCGTCATCCCTACTTATTATCTTAGTACAATCCATTGGTTCAGAATTTGCGACAGAAGATACGTTGAAAGTTTTTTAAGTAAATTTATCCAAGGTAGTTTGAATAGCTTGCGTCTTCATTTCCTTGTATGTTGTCTGGTGGTAAGCCAGATTTTCCTTAATACGACGATTTACACTTGTGAATCTTTCTTCATTTCGATCCATTGCTTCTAATTGTTGCTGTCCTTTATTAATATAATGAAAAGCTGAAGCCATTTCTGAAGCCAGTGATGGTTTATTTCATTTATCGTGTGGATATCGAAACTATTGCATCATATATTTTTATTATTGCGTCATAAATTTTTGCAGTATTGCAGGATATTGCATCATATTTTCTAATAATTTTGTAATACATATAGATATGCTCTGTACATTCGAGGAACAGTATTTTGGAGAATTTTTTTATTTAAAAATTTTGGTTGTAAGTCGAGGAATACCTGCATCTGTATATAATGTCTTTATTTCGGAATAGAAGTTTTCATGATATGCTATCTTTAAATTTACCTCACAAAAATTCTTTCGGTGGTTAACAATAACATTTCGTAGGGTGCCAGCCCCTATGTCTAATTACAGTACGCTATCATAAGAAATCTTGATTTGGAGTAAAAATTCCAAAAATGTTATCGCCAAGCCTAAATTACCCCGAAAAAAGTGTTTTATCTCTTTAAGTTAAATAAAAATTCGATAATCAAATTTTTCAGAAATTTTGATGATAAATTGTGTTGAAACCTTTCTTATGCGCTAATGAGAAAATTATTTAGTACAGTAATTGGTTCAGCAGATACATCAATAAGTTTTGAAAATTAGATTTTTCAAAATAAATTTCAAATTGGCAAAGTATTTATGTAAGCATTCTTTATATAAAAAGACACACCTGATGAAAATATTAATACAAAACTTGTATAGATAAAATAAAATAAAATTTTCTGTCACAGACCGCCTTGATTGTCTCTTGAGATTCATATAAATAGCATAATTATAAACGATATATGCTTTAGCCTGACGTTATTAAACGCTTATAAACGCTTATAAAAGCAACGATATTTATTACAGCTCTGCCAAATTATCTGTCGATAAACGAATCATTTCTTCTTGCACATTATCATAATAAAAAATAATTGCCCTTTGTTAAACTCAACATTGAGGCCCATTTTGAATACACAAGCTGTTATTAATGACTGAATCGTGTTGTATTCTGTAACAGTCGCAGACGGGTTTTTTCAAGCAGATCAAAAAAAGAACGCAGTTATGATACATTTATCTCGAAGTGAAATGTCAAGATGGCTCCAGAGGAAGATGCTAGTAATTTTATGTCAGTCAAGACATTAAAGTTCTTGTTTACATTAGTTTCGCATGCGTAATTTATTCTGCATGTGTACAGCTCAATTAATCTAATAATACCTTTTGTTTCACTCCTCAAAATGTTTCTTTTCGGAAGAACTTTGATACACCTTATTGTGATTTTAACGTGATTCGATAATAATGAATGGCTTTTTTACAAAACAGATATACTGCGTATGTAATTGTCAAAGTGAATCATTGCGACATAAGACCTTAACCATGCCTGTAACACATGAATATATTAGTTTCTTTCTGCATACGAATCATCAATTTGGGAGACCAGAAACTGGTTTTCTTCACTATCTTAAAAGGAGTTTTTAAAACTTGTAACTATGAATATTAAACCCTCTCGTAAAATGAAATGAAACCCCATAATCTTTCGTTTTATTTTATAATTTTGTAGTCTGTTGCATTTAAGCAGTCAGTTCTACTTATCTCATTAATTGCACTATATTTTATTATTATTGCCGTCGTATTTGACTTTAATACATTTCTTTGAAGGTACATGTGTCAGTTTGCAATGTGGCTTTAAACGAAAGGGAAAAAATCCTCCGTAGAATTTAGATCAAACATTTACACTGAATTGGGTTGTAAAACATAGTACAGTCGACACACGACTTTCTTGGTTTTGATTACGTTCTAGTTCACCCCCTAACTGGTAAACAGGAGATTTTTCTTTAGCTCTGTATACCACTATATTAAATCAAAATAATAAAAAATGCAAACATGGGATTGTATCATATTTAATAAGTTCCAATAATTTTCCTACTATTTAAATGCTTTGCATGTGTTAGTTACATTCTATATATGAATTCTGTTACCTCTCTTTCACACTCAGTGAGTTTGTGTGTTAACCTGCATTGTTGATACAATATAATTTTAAATATTTACGAAAGATATCTTCAAAATGTATCGCATTGTTTTGCTTTTTTATAAGTGTTGAATGGGGTCAACAGTTTTAAGAGCTAAGGTTGGAGGCTTCTGAGTGTATTTATGCATTCTCTACCTTTCTTTCATAGATCTCATGCCTCTAACCCTCGCATATAAGGATGATCGCTCATAAAATCTATGCTATTTATTTGAAGAACAATTTCATACTACAGAATAATAAATGTAGGTCACAGCATTTTCTATATTTGTACCTGGGTAACAGTTATTTCTATTCGAGCCATAGCAAGAAAAAAAATCTGAAGGCTGTAGCTTATGATTCATAAAACGCGTCTTCCCATTTAAGATTTCCGTAAATCGCTAGTGCGTCTCCACACTCAGCCATGAATCGATTTTTTCCATGGCTCTAAACAATATTTTGCTTTGAATTATATAAAGAATTTTCAAACTGCTAGGTGCTTATTAAACTCGTCATGGATGACGTTTCCCCTGGTGAACAGGTGACCATTAACAATGCTTGCACAAAAATAATACAAGACCACATCCAGATTGACTTCCTTTCATGCAGTAAAAACATATCTGTTTCGGAACATAATAAAGTCAAACAAACATGAACGTGCTACAAGACTGGTTTATAACTAGACATAGATTTAACGGTACTATATGGTGCTCGGTATAAAGGGCTTAAGTCGAAAACAGCGATTTAAATGTACCAAGTTATTGTCTTTTATACCAATCGCAGAAATATAATTTCGACGATTGAGTCTTTTGTACAAAGTAATGTACTTTTCTATACAAAATTGATAGACTTAAGTCTTTTATATAAGTCAAAAGATTTTTTTATCAATACTAACAAATATCACAAAATCACTTTTTTGACTTAAGCCCTTTATACCTGCACCATAGATATGCGATACACGCTCTCCGCATTTTATTCATTTCACCTTATAAACAACTAAATTTTTTTACGTATTGAACTACCTTCTCCTGTTTTTTCCGGCAGGTGCGCTTGCATTGCACGTCAAATAGAGGAATACCATATTCTTTTTTAATCAACTTCACAATAATTTAAGAATACAAGCCTAAATATCGTATTTTTTTTATTTCTTCGATGAAGCGCAATCTCCTTTGAGAAGTCTTCTAAGAAGGTGATAGAAAGTCGGACGTCGCAGACTGCACTTACATGGGAACGAAATGCTTTTTTTTCTCAAAACAACAAGCGAAGAACACCCAGGTACTCGAGCAGTTCATACATAAATCACCCCTGAGAAAGTGGATTCAGCCTAGGCTGACGTTTTGCGGTTTTTGTTCCATGTGGTTTTCACTTATTCAAGAAATCGGAGGTTTTCCTCGGAGAAGGAAAAAAAATAATCATCACTAGTGCATGTCGTTTATATGTAATATAATCCTGCGATAGTCTCTCAGTTGTGCTATTTAGTTCCAGACATCATGTACATTCTAAGGATATTATTGTGCACCCAAAAATTTTTTAAAGAATATTTTCGGAGAATTTTTTCCTCGAATCTTGAATGATAGTTGAATATGTGCCCCCATATCGGATTAAAACTGCTTCCGTCAGCAGCACCGTAAAATTCTTGAAAGCTAATATTGGCTGGCATATTCAGTCTTCTGCAGCCTTCCATAGACATTTAAGGGACACGTTGTGCATAACTTATGCTATACATGTTAAAATTTCTTTAATTCTTAAGAGCAAAAAAAAAAATTTTAATAGGAGCTTTACAATTGTCTATTAATGGGGAACACTTCGATATACAAGGTGCGCCCGCAAAGTAACCGGACAAATTTTTATAAATAAGAAAAATATTACTCACCTTCAAATAAATTTATATTCTTCAAAATAATCGCCAAAGGAGCCTATACAATTTTTCCAACGTTTCTTCAAGTCATCGAAACAATGCTTATAGGCGTTGGAACTAACCGTTCGCAAAATACGCATAACATTTGATTTAATATCCGAGACGTTTACAAATCTCTGCCCTTTCATGGCCAGAGATAAGCTTCGGAAGCTTAAGCTTCGGAATGGAACAACGTTGTAACATTAAATTTTGTTACAAATTAGGTAAATCAAACAATTAATCAAACAATTAATCAGTATTTTTACAAGGAGGTGCTTTTTCGATTAAGGAACAGGATAAGGCGAGTTAGGAAGGAACTGTTTGATCCTGGGCAATGGTTTCTTTTACACGATAATGCTAGGCCCCAAACAGCAATTTCTCTAGAACAATATCTTGATAAGCACTTAATTATAGTGATAAATCCCCCACCATATTCTCCCGACTTATCGCCAGCTGATTTTTTTCACTTTTCCGAAGCTTAAAATGGCCATAAAAGGACAGAGATTTGAAAACGTCTCGGATATCAAATCAAATGCGAACGGTTAGTTTTTTGCGAACGGTTAGTTCCAACGCCTATAAACAGTGTTTCGATGACTTGAAGAAACGTTGGAAAAATTGTATAGACTCCTTTGGCGATTATTTTGAAGTAGATAAATTTATTTGAAGGCGAGTAATATTTTTCTTATTTATAAAAAATTGTCCGGTTACTTTATGGGCGCACCTTGTAGAAGAGCTTTCAGTCAGAGATAATTATGTTACCTAGTTAAAAATAAAAGCTTCTTGTCCGAGAAATCTTGACTCATCTTTTGTTAGAGTTAAATGTCTACAGATAAATGACTACCACGCTTTGAAAAACCCATTCTTTTGATTAACGTTTAATGTTATTGATCTATTTCATCGTGAGTATTCTCGAAATTTGCTTTTGAAAATTAAACATCTTTATCTGCTTTCTATCTAAATCTAAATTACTTACCCAAAGTAGAGATTTCACTTACAGATTTTTACTCTCGTGTTGATTTATTTGTAAACAGCATTCATCATTATAAAATAAGAAATGGAATGCACAAACAGCTAACCAGACCTGTTTTGGTTAATTTATCACTGAGAAAATGCGTATTAATCATCAAGGTGGAATTTTAATAAAATGTATCTACAGCCAAAAAAAATGTGATTAATTACTTGTTCTATTTATCTTCAGAGAGCAGAAGCGATAACAAAATTTTTGAATTTTATGCCATTTTGTCGAAATTTTTTAATTTAGCAGATTTTTTTGGGGTTCAGAACCTGAACTGTTTGCTTCCACATTGAACTGTTTGCTTTTACGAACGGGAATGTGTAATTGTTCAGCAGTTTGTCTGGAAATTCTAGTTTCGCAGAAATATTTTTGAAGGAATCAATTTTGGTAGTTTATTTCTTTTTGTTCAAAGAATAGCAACACAAAGTTATAGTAATAGAAAATTGAAAATGAAACCTTTGGTAAAAACATTAAGTGATTTCATTCTTTTGAGTTTCTTAATTCTTTCTTTTAAATTTTGTCTGTATCTAATATTAACCGAATGACATCTTACGTGTAAATTAATGCTATCATCTGTTGAGGGTTGATTTATTTTAATAATTTTTCATACTAAACTGTTAATGTTGAAAATCAATCAAAAATTTCTCTTAGTATGCTTTTGCACCAGGATGAAATAGTCCATGAATAGGGTCAAAAATCGAGAGCCGTAATGCTTGTGGCACGTAAAGTCGTACGTCAGTTTGTGAAATCTCTACTAATATATAAAGAGAGAGAGCGGATTTTGCATGTGGAGGGTAATCTCCGGAACCACTGCACCTCTTTGAAAAATTTCTTCCACTATTTGAAAGGTACATTATTCCAGATGGACATAGGCTATATACTATGTATATCTGATCAGTAGAAAGAAAGTTAGGGGCCTAAATGTTGAGCTGATGATTCACCTTTAAAACTTTTCCTTTGTCAACTATAGTCAAGTAACGATAGCAACACATAAAACGATATTTTCATTTATTATCAGTAAAATATTTAACATTTGAATTTTCTTCGTCAATCTTAGTCAAGTAACCATAGCAACACATCAAACTACATTTTCATTTATTATCAGTAAAACATTTAATATTTTAAAGATTCAAGTGGAGGAGGTATTGATAAATACAAAAAGGATTTTTGAAATTGGCAACGTTTAAGGGTTTATTGAAGAAAATTGCATTTGGAACTACACTTTTTACTGGACATTTAAGGTAAAAAAAGATTTACAATTTATTAGCTATCAACTGAAAATTTATTGGTATAATATTACAGAACTTTATTTAACTTATAAACTTTATGTTTTTTAATTTATGTACAATTTTATGCTCAATTTGCGCAAATCGAACTTAAATTATTTAACTTTATTCAAAACTTGTGTGTTTCATTGAAACTATGAAATTTATTGATTATTTCGAATGTTTGTTCCTTTATAAGTGAAAAAGCATTGCTTCAATTGAGCTGAAATTTTGTATAGGTATAGTTGATAGTTCATATTAAAACATAGGCATTATTTTTTGAAAATCGGGCCCCGGAGTTTTTTTATTAATGTTTTAATGTTTTTGCCCCTAAAAGTTGCTTATTTCGACAGCTTCCGTGGCTGTCCTCGCTGACAGCGAGACTACGGGGCTGAATCGTACCAAAATCGGCACGCGGATGGCCCCGGACATGATTCATTGCCTGACGTAGCAGGATTTTTGATTTTTTAATTTTAAAAAAGTTATTAAATTTTTTGTGTCATTTTTGGTGCTTTTTTCGTGTGTGGACTCTGTAGCAGATAGGCTATGGGGCCGAATCGTATAAAAATCGGCACGCGGATGGCCCCGGACACAATTCAGCGCCCGACGTTACAGTTTCCAATAAAAATTTCTTTTGCCATCGCCATCAATAAATCCCAAGGTCAAATATACAAATATTTTGGACTTGACTTGCGGGAAGATTGCTTTACTCGTGGACAATTATATGTTGGACTCTCTAGGTCAGGAAATGCGGAGAATCAATTTATTTTAAAACCATAAAAAACGAAACAAAAAATGTGGTATACCATGAAGTTTTAAAATAAATTATACCTACCTAATATCTACTTAAGATAGATAATTGTTGAACCCGGACAAAGTCGGGACGGGCCGCTAGTATCACATAAAAGGAGATTTTAAGATGAGGGGAAGACGATTGGTTTCGGTTTGAGACCAGAATCTGATCGAAGCACGTATTGCAGTTTCTCATCGTCACCCTACACTAGAACTATTGCGTAATAATCGTAAAAAAATTGAAAATCAATTGAAATCAATTTTTCAACTGAAATCAATTGAAATCAATTTAATGAAAATAAATTTTTCATTTATTAACAGGTACTTTACAATTCATGAGGCCAAAAAATATATATATATATATCCCTCCGGATGAAAGGTATTAAAATATTATTTAAAACTGGGCACTTCATACTTTATTACGGAGATTTAAAGTTTATCATTGGGAAAGGGCATAAACCACCGCTACACACAGACACACACACACACACACACACATATATATATATATATATATATATATTAAAGGACATTCAGTGTCATACACCAAACCACTGGATGATCAGATTCGCTTGGTAACTGCTATCATTATTCAGTTTAAACGTAACCAGCTAGGTACGAAGAACCATAGGGATAATATTTGATTAAAGTTATCCCTTTTATTAACAAAAAACCTTCATTTATTCCTCTAATTAAACAACTTGGCCCAAACTGTTGCGTGTTGTTGCTAATGCCCCCTGGTTGGAGGTTCCATTCACCAGGTCCTAATTGGCTATTGGGCTGACAGGGGCGGCTCTTGTTTTGGATTAGCACCTCAAGGGTCGGAGTCCGACTTGGCTAAATGACCGGTCCCGTAATTTTGAACAGAGTCAAGTGACGAGACCGAAACACTTGACCCCGCACCTCCAGAGGTAAATTTGAAAACTTGGAGGACATTGCAGCCACGACCTATTTTACGTACCCCGGTCACCATTAGTGAATACGGTGGTTGATTTGCTTGGCCCAAACTAGGAAGCTTGAATGCGCCCCAGACTATTGTAGAACCATACGATCTAAGTTGGAAACCATGACTGACGCTCCATACGTATTCATCCGTTTGCAGCAAATGGCGTAAACATGACCACATCTCTACATGTGACATCCCTTCACTGAGTCTTAGTTCCTTGCCTGTTATATTTGCACTGTTCGACACAGTAACTAAGTTATTTTCCTTTTGCAACCATTATCAGTAGTTAATAACAAACATCTTACATTAGACACTCAGTTCATTTCATAAATAAAAAATGTATATACACCATCGTATTTGTTCTTAAACAGGGACCGATTCGATTCAATTGTCGCTTTAATTTTGTTTCTGAAACTTTCCTGAAAGAAAAGCACATCCCAACACCTCTTGCAAAACATCGTGATTCGACTGCAGAGATGTAATCAGGAACTCTGTTATGTTTGCCTGGTTCTGATTTAATAATAACAGACTGTTTAACTATCAGTCGTCATCTCTGTAGTCGTGATCTCTAATTATTTAACTCAAAGTTTTCCGATACTATCAGTGCAAAAATATTGAAAAAACAATTATGTTCATCATGAATAGCTAATCACCTAGAGCTTGAAAATTAACCTTGGGACTAGAGGTCGGAATTGCGTGTCTGGATTCAGTGTAATTATCCGCTAAAATACAACTTTAATTGAATATAATGAGATTTTTAATTATCCATACAATTGTTAAGGTTTTTTAGAATTCTATTTCACGGTTCTTGTGTTTTGAAATTGCTATCTAATTGCTTTGGTAAATTGCTTAACTTTTTAGGATTGTACAAAATTAATGTATCGTAAGATGAATAAATAAATCGTATAAATAAACAAGTCGAAGTAATTTTTTGTTATAACGTCCCTAACTAATAAATAGAAAATTTTCTAATGATTGAATGCGGCTTATCTGGGAAAATATAAAACGTCAAGTTGGAAATTGATATGTTTACTGTGGAATCAAGACGATAAAATGCATTCGTAATCATTAGTATTGTAGACATTAAAATAATCCTATACTACAAGAATTATTTATTTACTTCTGAGTTTACGGTTGAAAAAATTATGTAACAAATTATATAGTTTTAATGAAGAGTATTAAAATAAATTAATCGATATCTGGTTGCGTAGTGTTTTGCATGATGTACAAATTTTGTATCTTTAAATCCAAGCTGTTTTAGTTCAATTTCCCATGTCCAGGAAAAAAATCGCGATTTCGAATTTTGTTTCACAAGGATTTATAAATACAAAATTTTGAATAATCCGTTTAAAAACAAAGTTTTGAATAAATCATATAAACAATATTTTCTCTATGAAACACATAACAGCCAAATATTGTGCTTTATTTTAATGTATTTTTTTCTTTTTTGCTATTTTTTAAATAAGGTAGCAGTCGTCATAGATGATTATTAACTTCTATCACACTTTCAGTTTTACTATTTTAAGTTAATAATGTAGATGTAGCTGCAATTTCGCTCTGTGTTTTTAAGTATTCTCTTGCTAATCTGTGTATACAACACCACTGAGGCGTAGCAAAAGTTCAGTTTTAACATTAACATCGCCTTTCTATGATATTCATTGCTGTGCAGGATTTGAGTCTAAAATACAGTGAAAGTTCTCTATCCGGCCACCCCTCTAAACGGCTATATTTTGTTCAGAACCGATTAAACACTCCATACAGGCAATGTTATGGAAGAAACCCCTTTTCCACGACCACCTCTGAAAACGACCACTTATTTTCTGAACCATTATTGGCCGCCATAGAGGAGTTTCACTGTACAATCGAACCCCGTTATAACGGGGTGGGATAGCATGTATCCCAAGAATGAATGAATATATATATATATATATATATGCATATACAGTCGAACCCCGTTATAACGAACTTCAAGGGACCAAAAGTTTTTTTTCGCTTTATCCGGTGGTTCGCTATATCCGAACCGTTAAGAGAAATGCTAGAGTTCACAAAATGTATGACTCATTAGTTGCAATGTGTATTCAATAATGATGTATTAAAAATGATAAAATCTATTGAATGTGATCCTTAATGCATTAAATCGACTAAAACCGATTACATTAAACTAACACAATACTAATTAAATTACGTACAATAGGAAAACGGCGGGACCAAAATTTTCGTTCGTTATATCCGTGAGTTCGTTATATACCGGGTTCGCTATAACGGGGTTCAACTGAATATGGATATATTTTGTAACTACTGGATAAAAATTAAAATCCATTAGCCAGTGTTCCAATGTGATTATGAAGACGATGATACGATTTTCAGATAGAGAGAAAAAGTAGTTGCATAGATAAGTTGACAATTAAAGACTCCAATGATACCATTAACAGTCAAAACACCTTCAAAATGAAAAAAAAAGAAAACCATGTATCTCAGAATAGAAAACTTTTTGTTCGTTATATCAATGAGTTCGTTATATACCGGGTTCGCTATAACGGGGTTGAACTGTATATGAATATAATTTGCAGTTGCCGGATAAAAATGAAAATACATCAGCCAATGTTCAAATGTGATTATGAGGACGATAATACGATTTTCAAATAGAGAGAAAAAGTAATTGCATCGATAAGTTGACAATTAAAGACTCTAATGATGCCAATAACAGTCAAAACACCTTCAAAAGGAAAAAAAATGAAAACCGTGTATCTCAAAAATGAAAACTTTTCCCTGGAGTGCAAAAAAATAAAATACCTAACCAAAAAATATTAAGAAAAATTCACGTTACTGATAATGATTTTTTAAATGTCTTCATTGATGTGCATTAATATACAAGTACATATCTTCCCTAGTAGCTGTATCTCTTCCTTAGTAGCTGTATCTTCCCTAGTAGCTGTAATTTTATTTCTGTGTCTTTGAATTACAAATGGTAGTTGTTACAAATTAAGTATTAAAAAAATGATAAAATCTGTTAAATATGATTATTAATGAATTAAATCGACTAAAACCGATTACATTAAACTAACACAATACTAATTAAATTACGTACAATAGGAAAACGGCGGGACCAAAATTTTCCTTCGTTATATCCGGGAGTTCGTTTTATACCGGGTTCGCTATAACGGGCTTCAATTGTTCAAAGGATATATTTTGCAATTACTGCATAAAAATGAAAATCCATTAGCCAATGTTCAAATGTGATTACAAGGACGATAATACGATTTTTAGATAGAGAGAAAAAGTAATTGCATAGATATGTTGACAATTGAGGACTCTAATGATGCCATTAACAGTCAAAACACCTTCAAAATGAAAAAAAAAACCATGTATCTCAGAATAGAAAGCTTTTCGTTCGTTATATCCGTGAGTTCGTTATATACTGGGTTCGCTGTAACGAGGTTCAATTGTGTATGGATATATTTTGCAATTACTGAATAAAAATCTAAATCCATTAACCAATGTTCAAAAGTGATTATAAGGACGATGGTACGATTTTCCGATAGAGAAAAAAGTAATTGCATAGATAAGTTGACAATTAAAGACTCTAATGATACCATTAACAGTCAAAACACCTTCAAAGTGAAAAAAAAACCATGTATATCAGATTAGAAAACTTTTTGTTCGTTATATCCGTGAGTTCGTTATATACCGGGTTCGCTATATTGGGGTTGAATTGTGTATGAATATATTTTACAAAATGTGATTATAAGGACGATGGTACGATTTTAAGATAGAGAGAAAAAAGTAATTGCATAGATAAGTTGACAATTAAAGACTCTAATGGTGCCATTAACAGTCAAAACACCTTCAAAATGAAAAAAAAATGAAAATCATGTATCTCAAAATAGAAAACTTTTCCCTGGAGTGCAAAAAAATAAAATACCTGACCAAAAAATATTAAGAAAAATTCAAGTTACCGATAATGATTTTTTAAATGTCTTCGTTGATGTGCATTAGTATACAAGTACACATCTTCCCTAGTAGCTGTATCTTTAATTTTATTTCTGTATCTTTGAATTACAAATGGTAGATTTATAACTGAGGCTGCTGTCGGAGGGAGATACCGATAAGTAAGATTACATTCGCAACGTTGTGCATTGTAACTAGGTTGTAATGATTCTGCAGCGGCCATTACCCTGCACCAAGAAGATTTACACACAACTGAGGTTGTCTCAACACACGTTTGAATTCACGGACACTGGTGAAGCGAGATAATTAAGTGAATGAACCTTAATCAACAACAACACAGCGATGTACAACTTGTAGGAAAATCATTCATGCTCTCGCTTTTTAGAGATTCCCAGAAGAGGTCATAAATTGGCGGAGCTTCCGCGCATGCAGTAGCTGCCATTTCTCAATCCTCGTTGACTGGCAACCCAGATAAGATGCATAAAATCTTATCGCTGAGCTGGGAGTTATCTCCCCCTTCCTGAGGGGCCTAGATAAGTGTCGCCCTTATCTCCTCAATGTCGACTCGAGTCAGACCCGGCGATGACATGCGGTGGTCCCTAGACGGGCCGAAAGCGTTCTTTTTTTTTCTTTTCTTTTTTTTCCACCAAACTTATTCTGTGTTGCGGAAAAATTAGTTTGATGTTTATTATTTCTAACGAGAGAAAGCGAAAAAGATTTTGGAGACTGATAATTATTTAGCCCACATGCGCCGCCTAAAAGGAGAACTTTGTTTCTTGAAAATGTTGTGTGATATTTTTCAATCTGTCGAAATAAGACGTGAATAGAATTCAATTGAAGTATCGTTTGTTAAAATTTATCAAACGTTGAGTGTTATTTTTTTTTTCGAAGAAAGTAAATGAGGGTTTTTTTTTTCCATTTAACAAGTTTTCTATTAAATTTTATTGAATATATCGAAATCATCTGAATAAATAACTATAAAATTAAATAACTATATGATTTATAACGAATAAAACGTGACTATAAACTGAATAATAATGAAATTAAAACTAGTTATTTAATTAATAAAATATAACTAAAAGTAAATAATTCAACAAAGCAAGTGCTTCGTTGAATTATTTACTTTTAGTTATATTTTTCCGTTTTCAGTATGAGGATTTGTAGCAACTGCGCAATCTTTTATTGAAAAGTTAAAATTTTCAACGCTAGGGTAGGTTTTCTGTTAATTTGTTCGGCTGTCTATGCCCTCTTTATACGTTTTATTTCGTGTTGAATTATTTATATTATATGTGTTTTTTAATTAACTTAAACATTTATGGTTTCTGCTGCATGTGTCGTTCATTTTGATCGTCAGAGCAAATTCTTGTTTAATTTTTCCCCTTATTTTTCCCCTTATTTTTCCCCCATCCCCCAAAAAGGAGGAAACTCACCTTGAGGAGGGAAATCACTTTAACAATCACTTTCCTTGACACTTTACCTCCACTGACCACCTGACCACCACTCACTTTAACAATCACTTTCCTTATCACTTTAATAATGTTTTTTTTAATTAGATTTATGTTAATATTACAAAAATGCTATTTCCTATCCTAAATACTTAATTTATCGAAGTAATGAAAAGTGATTTTGTGTCATGTGTCTAGAAATTTGTTTTTCTTTTAAGCAAATAATTCCTCTGTTTTTTTTTAAATATACTTTTAATCATAGTTCAAATTACACTTTTATGATGGGAAATTCTAAGCATAAGGCTAACTTTTCAGAGTAGTTATAAACAATCTAAAGAATGCTGCTTTCTTATAGAGTGCGTAATTGCGCAAGTAATAGTTTCCAGGAATGAATATGTATCCTTGGTTAGTACATTAATATAAAAATACCTTTTTATTAATAATATTATTCAACCGCGAATATTATTTAATGTTGCTTTCTTATAGAGTACGTAATTTCGCGAGTAATAGTTCCCAGGAACGAATATGCATGCATCCATGGTTAGTACATGGATAATATAAAAATACATTTTTATTAACAATATTATTCAACCGCGAATATTATTTAAGTTATCAGCTAATAGTATCTAATCAAAATTAGTATCTAAGATCCGCCCACATCGTATAGTGGTTAGAGCAGGGATTCCCAACGGGGTCCAGGTGGACCCCTTGGGGGTCGATGGAAGTTTAAAAAGGGTCTATAATATTCCAGGGGTCTATTGGGGGGTCGATGATAAATTTTTCTGTTTTAAAATTTAATTTAATTTTTAGGAATGTAATTATTCGATAATAATATCCGTTTTAATATGTATAAACACAGATTTGCATAGGGCAGAGTGATCCACGCATCTAAAGTTGAATGTCATGACGCTTTTGTATATGTGTCGAAAGCCGCCGTCGGCTTTTATTTGTGTACCAACACTACGCAGAACTGGGGAAATCCACCGGACTTTGAGGAGGGAAATCACTTTAGAACCTTCATAAAAACTCAATTTTTTTATTATGATTTAATTTTAAAGAATGGAATGTAAGGGCTCTTTTTTAAAAAAATGAAGTCGGTACTACTATTAGAACCGTTTTTATGGACAGATGTATAAAGCTAGTAGTAAAGTAATTATGTTGTATGCTATACAGAAAAATGTGAGCGGTCGATGAAGAAAATCATTCTTTTAAAAGGGGTCGATGTATTAAAAAGGTTGAGAATTACAGGGTTAGAGTCTCGAGCTTCCACAAAATGGACTCGCCTCCAAATCTCAGGTAGGGCATAGACGCTCCTGTGCTGTCACCCTGTAGGTTTGGTCCAGTGTTGCTTCATCGGTATGGTGCTTCCATAATGAAGTAACCAATAAATTTTTGGTGGGGATAGGGGAATGTCCTCAGAGATCTGCTGCGTTGGGAACGAAACAAAAGTTATTATCTTAGCATGTTTTTCAATATTGTTAGATATATTGTATTTAAAAGGTGACTAAATCTGAACAACGTTTATAGAAACAATTACTATTTAATTAATTATACTCTTACAATTAATAAAATTTTCAATTTGTTTTATATATTGTTATACTAATCTGTTAAGAGTTCAAGAATTACAAATTACACTAATTTATAACAACTTTTTAACTCATGTTTCTGCTGCTTAACAACAGCGAATTATTAAGAAAGTTAAAATCATAAGTTGAAAAACATGTATGTTATCGACTTCACATCTTTATAATGATTTTTCAGGGAGTGTCTCCGATTATAATCATAGAAGGAAAACAAGGGGATATTGAAAATAATGATTTATAGATATTATCTCTTAAACAACCAAATAAAAAAAATACAACGAAAGTGATTATCTAATTTCAGATGCATTTAATATCAATATACTTATGGCATTCTTAAGCGACTTTATCTATGAACCCCAAAGATAATGTTGACAGCGCCCATGTATGATTATGCGTTTAAAACTAACATTAAAACTTTTAATATCACTAGATATCTTAAATATTCATTATTGAAATTGCAAATCGCAAATACATGCGTGGATTTAATTTTATATCTCACATTATCATAATGTATCTATTAAGAAACATGCAGCAACGTACCCTTGAATGTAAAAGTTCAGGTCATTTCCACGATTTAATGGTAACTAATTAAGAATTTCTGCATATCGTAAAGGTTAATATCTATGACCACCTGACTTTGGACCACCTGAGAAGTGGTCCAAAATAGTTTTCCAGACTATATTTTTGTTTCGTTATTTTAGAATTTTTCAAGGCTTGAGTTAGACGATTTTAAACATATAAACAAACGAAAGAGTTCGTAAATATTTCTCATGGGTTTTTTTAAATATTTTTTTAATACAAAATAAACTTTTTTATGAATATTTATCCGATAATCTACCAGTGTGTTCTGGCAACACGAAGGCAGAAGAGGGGTAAGATTCCATGAGCCTGATGGTGCATTCACATTGGACAGAGTTCTCTCCCCAACTTCTGTCACATCACATTAGTCACGGTAACATTAGACACGGTATTTAGAACCACCCCCATTCCGCCGCAAGATTTCTTTTGATGTGGTGTGTCCCCCGACCCCGCTCGACACCATTTGACCCGCTGACCCCACTCTCTTTTTTTGAAGGACCGCCAGAGGAGGCGATCCGGCGCATGGAACAGAGTACAGAGATACATAAATCACTGGCAGAGGCAGAGAGCGCTGTGCCAGTCTGTACGCGCTATGAGAGTTTAATGGGTCAGGGCTGGGCTTAATACGGGGAATCGAAGATCTTAGAGCCCGATAAGACTTTTCCCTGGACCCAACGTTGTCTTTCGCTATCCCAGTGTCTGTCTCAAAACGTAACGAACATAAACATAGCACATGAAAATGTCCCTTATTTCTTAGTAACTCACATAAAATAAATAAATACCTGATTCATCCACAGCTGAGGTCTACATAAATTTATAGAGCTTTACGGTGGTTGGCATACGAATTCTCGTGAAATTTAGTTCACAGGTTTCAAATAAAACAAAAACTTCATTCACATTCAATGGGGACTATACTCGACTACCATGTACTTAAAATGCTACCAGACTTGATTAATAACGTTGAAGATTAATTAATACCAAAAGAATGCACCGACCAGACTCCGGTTTACAGTGATCGGTTGGATTCCAAAATCTCGGGCTCCCTTCTTTGCTACTGAGCGAGATTCTATAGATTGACTGCATACGTCTTGCTTGTAACGTCTTGCTTGTTGAACTACGTCTATGTAAGGTTAATTAGTGTATAGAATTATAATTTAAGCAGAAATATTTAATTTTTCTTAGGACAAAAAGTTTTATATAATAAGTTAAAAAAGTAGCCATATATCAACTAAAATATATCATTCTTCTACAAATAATCAAGAAATGCAGTACGTTTGTAGGGAATTATGCTCCAATACTTTATCTTGAACAAGTACTAACAACATTGTCTGTGATTAGAAATTTTTAATTATGTTTCATCAAATATATAAAAATTTACTGATCAGTTAGCAACAAGTATTAGTATTGAATCTAATCGTCATTTCCAAGCGTGTCTTCCGCTTGTTCTAGGTCCCTCTGTTACATTTTATCAATATACGCTTTTTTATATTTTGGAGGAATGTGCCAGAAAAGCATAATCTTCTTCGTACAATATTGCTTAATGTATACCAGTCAAGGCACTGTTTGAATCATAAGTCTAGATTAAATTTGATTTATAACTTATTAAAAGGCAAAATTTTGATGAAAATCGGGATGGAATTCAGAAAAAAAAACTCTAAAAATTAACTATACAAGGGATTAAATAATCGATACCCTTATTTATTTCCTAATTCAAAATTTTGCCTTTTAATAAGTAATAAATCAAATTTAATCTAGACTTATGATTCAAACAGTGCCTTGACTGGTATACATTAAGCAGTATTGTACTAAGAACATTATGCTTTTCTGGCATATTCCTCCAAAACATAAAAAAGCGTATATTGATAAAATGTAACAGAGGGACCTATAGCAAGCGGAAGACACGCTTGGAAAGGATGATTAGATTCAATAGTAATACTTGTTGCTAACTGGTCAGTAAATTTTGATATATTTGATGAACCATAATTACAAATTTCTAAACACAGACAATGTTGTTCAAGATAAAGTATTGGAGCATAATTCCCCAGACATACTGCATTTCTTGATTATTTGAGGTAGAATAATCAAGAAATAATAATCCTAATTCAGCCCTAAAAAAAACTGTTTTTTGTGATTTGGAATCAAATTTCGAATTAAGCAGTACCTTTTCACCGTCATTTTTAAAGAGTTTTGTTGAAAATGTTTCTTACGTTCCCTGATGGTGCTCACGGTTTTATCATCAGCAGGGATAAAACCAGCTATTTTCAGCTATTTTTAAAGCCATTAAAATTAAACTTCCTAATTTCACCGTTGTAGTCATGTAGGTTGATTATCGGCGCCAGAGTTAGGAGCGCTAGTTCAAATCCCGCTCCTTTCAGACAATTGTTACTTAGAACTAATATATTAACGTTCTTTACCCTAACGTTGCAAAAGAATATAGGAACATCGGTCCCACACAAAAAAGAAAAATCATTGAATAAATGCATTATCAATAAATAGTAAATAAATATGTAGGGTAGGTGGGAGCAAAGGTTCGCACATAAATTTTAAAATGACCGGGAAGAATTTGAGGGGGAATCTGGTAGGCAGTGCATTCCTCTACTTCCAGTCAGTTGCCTCTTAAAAAATGTTGGAGTTAAAACCTCCTCTTGCAGAGAAAATTAGGTAAGTTTATTTTCGTCTCTTTTAATGTAATATTTTGCAACTTTTGAGTAATTTTGAGCATCACTCAAACTCACGAACTGTTTTGGGCTTATTTTCGCATGTTAGGGTGGTAAATAACCTTTCAATTCCTACCTTAAGTTTTGGATTAACTCAAATACAATGGCGTCCATTCTGCAGAAACAGAACCAGCACGAAATGGGGTAAAGGTTTGCGGTTGTCATGGGATAAAGGTTAGCAGTACAAACCTTTGCCCCATCTGCAAACCTTTGCTCCTCTAACTATTAACATTTATTTTATGTACTCTTTTCATTAGGAATCCTTATTAACAACGTCTATTATTATTAATGGGAATTCACATTTTTGTAATTTGAAAATAAATTATGGTTTTTGATAAAAACTGCCTGTTTTTAATCTGAAAATTTTTTGTAAAATGCTTGAAAATTCATAAATTAAAAATAAAATAAATTAGTACATCACAAAAAATAAAATAGCTCTGAACAAAGACCTATTTTACAAGATAAAAGAATTAAATGTTGTTACGAGACATTATAAGCTTCGAAGGTCTGGTTAGGGAAATTAGCTCTAAATGTGTAATTTCCAGATTTGCAAGTCTTTGAAATGCTCCTTGTGTCACAATTTTTGACGAAATTTTATAAAATTTATTAAAAAGACTCCTCTTATACATTAAAATAAAGTTATGTATCCATTTCAGGTTTCGACATCATTCAGATTATCAAAGTTTAACTTAAGTGTGGAAAAGTACAAAAATTTCACGAGAATTCAGAGTACAAGAATAAAAATATTTCCTAAAATTTAATTATTCAACGAAAGCACAAAATAAAACATAACTCTGATCAAAATGTATAAGCAATATAAATGAAAAATTAAGGGGGAAAGTTAAAAATTGGACCGCAAGGAGCATTTTAAAAAACATAATAAAAATTTCAATTTTTAAAATATAAAAAATAAAATTTTAAATATTTATAAAATTTTATAAAGTGTTTGATATAGTTTTACTTTAATGAATATTTATGCCAAATTTCATATCTCTGAGGTAAAAATTTCAAAAATTGCTTTATAATGTCCCCCATCCCCTTAATTTGCTCAATTTTTACGGGTTTTAAAAGAATAAGTATAGCCTAAAATATGATATAACGATAGTGTTAATAGTTGATATTTTAGTTGGAAGTTCTTTAGTTTACGATAAAAATTATTGAGATTAACCCCGTTCAATTTGTGAATTTCTTTGTTAGATTCAACTTTCTGTGTTAATAGTTGATATTTCAGTTTGAAGTTATTTAGTTTAAGAAAAATTTATTGAGATTAACCTGTTCAATTTGTTATTTTCTATATATGTAACACCTTTAAAAAGATTACAAAATGTGAAATAAAATTATTTAGACAACTCTATTTGTGATTTTCGATGCCCATCCAGTAAGAAACCAAAGAGTGGGGTACAGATTCGCAGTGCAAACCTTTGCCCCACCGATTGGGGCAAAGGTTCACAAACAGGTGTTTTGGTAAAATTAAAAATTCGGTGACTAAATCTTTCGGGAAAAAATTCATTATTTTATAGAAGGTAGAGGAGATACCCAACTAGAATACAAGTGACTTTTTGGGGCGATAGGATCTAAAGGAGGCCCGTAAAAAACCAAAAACTCAATCTGCAAACCTTTGCCCCCACCTACCCTACTGGCCCATATCCTGTCTTGACTTCACATACGCGGGGATATGTGCGAGGAAAGTCATTGAAAGTATTACTTCCATCACTTCACCAGGATATTTTTATTAAGGGAACGGTGGACGTTAAAATTTATTTTTTTTACAGATATGAAATTTTGTACATATACACATTTCACCATAAGTTTATAGAATTTCTTAAAAGAAATTTCCAATCTTCTTAATAATTTTAAGATTTTTTAAACACTTCAAATTTATAAACAAAATTTTAAAATGCTCCTTGCGACTTAATTTTTTAGATATTTCCTCGATTTTACATTCTAATCACTTAAAACTATATTGCAAAAAAATCTGGGTATCGATTGTTTAATACCTTGTATAGTTAATTTTTGAGAGTTTTTTTTTCTGAATTCCCTCCCGATTTTCATCAAAATTTTGCCTTTTAATAAGTTATAAATCAAATTTAATTAACTTAATGAAGTCGAATTGCAAAATGTATACCTAGTTTCTTTCTAAACAGTATCAGGATACTTCTTTATCAATTTTATGAATTTTTAACAAAATTTAAGTCGCATGGAGCATTTAAAAAAATCTAAATACCTTCAAAAATCTGTTTTGAGAAAAACAGATTTAAAGTTTATTACTATACTTACCTTTATTACTTACTTCGTAGAAGCTTCATAAATGATTTTTTACTTGATAAAAAAACTATTTTGATACTATTATCCTACAGCAATAAATATATATATATATATATATATATATATATATATATATGTGTGTGTGTGTGTGTGTGTGCGTGTGCGTGCGCGTGATAATATTACTAACTACTTATAATCGCCCATTCTGTATTTTCATCTCTGTCCTGGTAACCAGTCCATCTTGTCTTGGCGTAAACGCTTCATCTTCCTACATACTAACTTCCTCCGCCAATTCTGGCAACCTCTCTGACCTAATTCAATTTTGGCGCTTTTTGCGGGAGACGCTGGACTGACTCGAATCGAGTAAGATGTGTTGCTTTACTGTTTAATAAATTCGTTTGTTCCTGAAGCTGACTTTATTATTTTCCGGCCACGATGAAAAACAGATATATGCTCCTATGTCATGAGATGTCCATCCGGACATTTCATATATATATATATATATATATATATATATATATATATATATATATATATCTGGGTGACACCTTGATTTCAAAGACTCGGTTTTAAATACCGCTTCTTACAAACTGTCGTAATATGAGTTTTCCTATTAATTTTTATATATACTTCATACATATGTTCGTCGGTATACACATTCTTTCTTAAACAGCAGGAAACTGACTGTTACATAGAACTAATGTATGTTGACGTTATTTGCCTTAACGTTTCAAAAGAAGAAAAGACTATCGGTTACCAAAAACAATATTAATCATTAAAAAATTGCATTTTCAACAAAAAAGTAAATAAATATGTACTGGCCCATATCCTGTCGTGACATCAAAAAGAGTCGAGAAATGTGTGAGGAAAGTCATTGATAATATTAATTCCTCACTTCACCAGGATATCTTTATTAGATAGAATCTCGTCTTCAAAGACTCAGTTTTAAATACTGCTTCTTACAAACTGTCATAATATGATTTTTCCTATTAATTTTTACATATACTTAATGCATATGTTCGTCAGTATCAACATTCTTTCTTAAACAGCAGGAAACTGACTGTTATATAGAACTAATGTACGTTGACGTTCTTTACCCTAACGTTCCAAAAGAACAAAAGACTATCGGTTACCAAAAAAATATTCATCATTGAAAAATTGCATTTTCAACAAATAAGTAAATAAATATGTACAGGCCCATATCCTGTCCTGGCATCAAAAAGAGTCTCGAAATGTGCGAGAAAAGTCATTGAAAATATTACTTCCTCACTTCACCAGGATATTTTTATTAAGTAGAATCTCGACTTCAAAGACTCTGTTTTAAATACTGCTTCTTACAAACTGCCGTAATATGATTTTTTCTAGTTATATATTGCTATTTATTTTTATACATACTTAATACATATATTCGTCAGTATACACATATTCTTTCTTAAACAGCAGGAAACTGAGGCATTCTTTTCATTTATCATAGAAGTTTGTTCTACTGAGCAAATCAAAAGGACTTTTAAAGTCCTTAGTTCTCATACCATATCGTGCGAAAGAAAAAAAAAATTTCATTATTGTTATCCAGCAGTTAGAGTAAAGACTCGCTCGCAAACCAGTAAGCATTGAAAAAGGTTGGCGCTTCTCGAAAAACAAATAAAATATGACAGTATATTCTGTCGCGGCTGATTTCACAAGTGAAAGCTGTCCTAATAAGTATATTTTCAGTGTCCTGATTCTCTCTATGCACATTAAAAGACTTGAATAAAGCTGTGAAACATTGTCTTCCCCTAAAAATGTTATTACAGTATCACACATTCAAAAGGATGCAAAAAAAAAAACCTTTCACGGGTACTTTGATTTTGAAATGCTCCCGAATCTGAATACAATATTTGATATGTTGCAAGGGAAAATTTTAATACGTTCCAAGTAAAAAGTTCAGTTTAAAATAAGCAAAGTATTTACCTATCTATGCATTGTTCTACGCCGTAAAAACGAGATATCGCTTCAGATTTAAAAAAAAGGTACCTGTTTCAGAGTGTAATGTCTTTGGGTAGTGGGTTTACCTGTTCTGTGTATCCCTCTTTTGCGCCTTTAACATATTTTCTTGCCCTTCTAGATATACTTCTGTTTTTTTTGCAATATGCCCAAGACAGTATTTCCTTTTTGCAATATAGTGAGTAGGATGTATGTTAATGCTAGGTAAGAAATTTAGAAACAAAATGCTTCATAACGACTACCTGAGCCAGAAGAAAGAAAAATTTTCTGCACTGATCTTTCTACTTTTATAATAGAGCGATAAAAATAAATAGCATTCTACAAACTGGTCCGCTACTAGGAAGCGGAAACGAATAAAATCCTATTTAACAATATTTTATATAGTATTAAACAGAACGGTATAGTATAGTCAGTAACCTCACCTTGATCACATTCCCTTTAGTTGCGAAAACTTTCTTTTAAACTCACGGGGGTAATATTGAAATAAAACTGAGGACTTATGCTTCATATTAATAACTATCAAGGTATTTCAAGCTTTCTAGAGTTGCCAGTCGGAGAAAATTTGGGGGAAATTTGGCGATATTGTATCTTTACAATAATAAGTGAGCAGATTATTTGATTAGAAAACAAGTCACTTGGCTACGAATCATTCCGGGGTTCTTCCACAATAAGTGAGTAAAGTTAATGAGTGCCATTATGGACTAAGAGCATATAATCTGATATATAGCATCTGTGCTTAAAGCACAGTGCGTTTACTTTTCATCAAACTCAAACCTACTGCAACTGGTTAGGGATTTAGGCGCGGTTGCAGCCTAACCGTTGATAGAATAATGGTTGGTAAACCGCCGAATACAGAAGATCGGAGTTCCATACCCAGTCATAGAAGAAAATCATTACAGTGGGGTCCAACCGAAAGAACGATTATAGGCCTTTAGTCAAACATACATTAAAAAATTAATAGCTGGAAAAACTTCAGCATCGTCAATAAATTAATTCAATGGAAAAATATTTGTACAGGTGATATCTTGTACCATTACACTCGCCAAGAAAGAGAAGGGAATGTGTGAGGCATAGAGTTAAAACATTCCGATTCTTCACATCGCCCGAATCCTTAATTTGTTGGCTTCGAAGTTTAGAGAACAGAGTTCGATCAACGATCCTGTAAGATGGTGGTCATATCCTTATTGAATGTGTGAAAACTGGAGGTGAGAAACGGATACACTAATTTTTGCAAATATAAATTAATTGATTCTGAATTATTCACATCAATATTATTCACACCAATATTCTGAATTATTCACACCAATATTATTATTATTATTTTTTTTTTTTGGGGGGGGGGGGGTCGATATGTCTGCAATATGCTGAGCATCTAACACCGCATTTAACCAGTCGCGAAGACGGGGAGTCGAATAGCGGGGGGCGAATGTGTAAACGATCTGCTCGTCGTTTCTCCTCACCAATCGTGGCGCTCGCTTCGGGAGCGGTTTTCTGGCACGAGTCAAAGGAGCGAATGGCGCCGGGGAGGGGGGGGGGTCAATGGCGTCGGGAAGTTGCGACAGGAAGTCTTGTTGACAGCAAGAGGCTCGAATGTGGAAACGGTCACTTGCGACGATGCAGGAACGCGACGAATGTCTTCCGAATGTCTTGGGGGTGGCTCGAGCGCGAATGTGTAAATGAGGCAAGAGGTTTTCTGCAACTATGTGGTGGGGATAAATATCTGAAATTTTTGAAATTGTGCCTCCATTTTCGTAACTCAATGTCCTGAAACTTGAAGTTTTAGAGTCGATAAACCAACCCACTTGTAACAGCACTATTGTGCGATGTCGAATTCATACAGCCAGCATTATGACAAATTATATCGGATGACAAGTAAAGTTTAATCTTTCATAAATCATTCTATGCACGGTGAATTCTTACTATTCTATTATTATGAGAGAAAAAAAATCAAGGATTTCTGTTACACTTTACATTTTCCGCCTTTAAAAGCGATAAGCATGAAGCAAAAAAATAATAATAATAATGATTTTCACTTTTATACTATTTTTTTCTAATTTTTTTTCATTAAGGTGGCTATGTACTAAAAAAAAAATCTCCTTTCCCATTTCTATTCCTTCCCGACTCTTGTGGTGGGAGGAGTCCAGTTGACAGTTCGAGAATTCCACCCCCCTTAGGGTTGACAGTTTGAGGGATTGTAATGACCGTATCTCTATAGGGGGTCATGCGCTTTCCAAAGGGGGTCATGCGATATCCTTGCCTTTCCAAATAATCCCCGACAGAAAATCCAAAGAAATCGCAAACTGCTGGTTGTAGCGGGCGAAAATTTAAAACAGTCCTAACGCTTGATTTTGCCATCAACTCACGGCTACGATGGGTCCCGCCATAAGCATAAATGTAAAATTAAGACCCGACTTTCACAAAATCAACGAGAAATTAAACGAAGCAAAATATACAAAATATAATTTTTACTGAAAGAAAGTTCTGATTTTGTGTCTTGAAACAATGTTGTAAATTATCCTTATCTACAGAGAGAAAGTTAGTACTTTGAAACTATTTATTAATATGAGTTCATTACAGACAATAGTAAATTAAGGATTTTAATACTGAAAAATTGGGATTTGTCTGTGATAATGAAATTAGGTTTAAAAGAAATAATCTCGGAAAACTTTGAATCTTCAAGGAATTGCTCATAGGATTCCGATAAATTAAAGATATCTACAATATCGCACGTCGGGGAGATATTGCAGATATCTTTAATTGTAACTTCGATTTAATCATTCGGAAATCATCAGTCGTTTGCTGCTAATAAGTATCCTGTGTATGTATTATAAAACATGACTGTAATAACAATTTTAGATATTTTATGTTCAACTATCACAAATTTCAACCTATTCCAATTCAAGCGAATACAGGTCGAAAACTGCCACATCTTACTTTATCCTTCTGTTGAAGTTAGTAATTTGTTGTCTAAAAGAAAACTGCTTATCTGTTGTGTATTATAATATTCGGAACTTTAATGCTATAACGTATCTGTATTTTCTAAAATTTGAGAGCCATTAAAACGTATTTTGAATTATTTTATCTAAACATAGTGAGAACTACATTTTTTCCCTTTAATTTATATGTACTTAATTAAAAACCATTCTTCCTGACGTCGTCTTTGTGTGCGTTAAAGTAAACAAACACTGACTTCTTGCACATAAACTTCAGAAAAGGTTCGATATCTTGAGAAAATTGTCTAATATAGGTATAATAAAAGTACATATATATAAAAGTACTATATATATATAAGTTATATATATAAAAGTACTATAAATAACTGTGCATGATTATTGAAAAGTTTTTACATAACACAAATGTAGAAATTCTAGAATAATTAAACGGTAGATTGTTTTTGTTGTAAGTTTCTCTAAATATGGTGGGTCCCATGGATAAGACATTGAAAGAGGCGCCAAAATGAGGCAGAGTAAAAATACGAAATTATCAACAAATAACGATAAAATATAATAGTAACTAATAATAGCAAATACTTTCAAACTAGTTGATATAGTTTAGGCCCCAGACAACGGTGTTTAATGCATTTATGAAATTTTTCAATACATTCAAAACTCCATTGATTAGTTCGTAATATTTCTTATACTTTAAAGATGAACTTGAAAGAAAGTTTTCGTATATCTGTCCTGTATATATTTACTTACCTTTTTCTTTTTTTCCTATATATACCTGAAACTAAATACCCGTGCTTCACAACGGAATACATAACTTCAGTAGTAAAGTATTTTCATTTCTTTGAGGAGATAACCCTATAATTTAATGACCCAATCCAACATTAAAAAAGGGTTTTTAGATTTATATTTATTTCTTAATTTTGGGCGCCTTATGCCCCTTCTGGAGTTTTTAGCTTTCTTAGTACCTAGGGCCTTAGATGAGCCACCATGCAAAATTTCAGCTTCTTAGGTCTTATGGTTCCAGAGATGCAGTGATCAGTCAGTCCGTGTTTTCTTTTGAGGGTAAGTCCCTTTTCACATCAAATTTTTTAAAATATTTCTTATACACACACACACACACACACACACATATATATATATATATATATATATAGCAGATTTAAAATGGAAAAACATAATGCATTGGTACACATTTGAAAAAATAATTAGTTTTCCAAAAAGTGTAGCTCTGTCTGTTTTGGGCCGATTTTAATGAAACTCGGTATGTACATATTTCTTGAGCCTTACTTAATTTTAAAAGTAATCAGGCTTAAATCGAATGGTTTTACTAGAGCATTCCTAGAGCAGAAGGGACTTCCCTACCTTGACATTTTCATTTTCCCTCGCGGAAATCTGCAATCATCTCATTATGAATTGTATGACCCTGAACAGGGCCTTTTTTTCCCCTTTTGGTGAGGGCCACCTTATCCTAAACTTGCTTATTTTTTCATCTTACCTTCTCTAAATTTTTAAGTTAACTCTTTAAACTTAAATTCTTATTCTTAATAATTGCTTAATTTTTTAATCTTAAATTTTCTCTTCCCATCAACTATTGAAGGTGTTAAACTTAAAATTTTAACTTAAAACACTATATAATGGTTGAAATTGCTTGGCTGTTGCTTGGTTGAATAGTTTGGTTAAAATTGCTCGAAGCATTCCAGAGTGAGGCTGGAACAAACACAACCACACACACACACATATATATGGTGAAACTTCTCTATGGCGGCCAGTCATGGTTAAAAAAAGGGGCCGTCAAATATATATATTATATATATATACATACACACACAGAGAGAGACAGAGTAAAACTTCTCTAAACGGTCCTGTTTTGTTTACAACAGGTTCAAGAATCCATGGAGCCAATGTTATGAACGAAATCTCCTTTCGGTCACCTCTCTAAACGGCCACTTTTTTGAAGAACCATCGCTGGCCGCCATAGAGAAATTTTATTGTATCTCTCTCTCTCTCTCTCTCTCTATATATATATATATATATATATATACACACACACACACACATATATATATATATATATATATATATATATATATATATATATATATATATATATATATATATATCGATCTATCGTTTTTCAAGCGACCGACAGAACTGAACGATAAATGCGGGAAAACAATAGATACGGGAACATAACAAAGCAATATGATCATCGGGACTGGGTGAAATAAACGACACATACAGGAAAACGATGATTCGGAGAATGATCGATCGAGATTCCACTATATATATATATATATATATATATATATATATATATATATATATATATATATATATATATATATAGATAGATAGATAGATAGATAGATAGATAGATAGAAAGAGAGAGAGAAAGTAAGTAAGTAAAACCTCTCTAAACGGTCCTATTTTGTTTGGAACCGGTTCAAGAATCGTTTGAGCCAATGTTATGAATGTTATGAACGGTATCTCTTTTTGGTCACCCCTCCAAACGGCCACTTTTTTGAGGAACCATCGCTGGCCGCCATAGAGAAGTTTTATTGTATCTTTCTCTCTATATATAGTATATATCAACGGTGGCCAAATGGTGGCTCGCGAGCCGCATGCGGCTCTTCAAGAAGTTTATTGCGGCTCAAGTAATATATGAAAATATTTGTTATATTTTAAATTTCTTGAATCGTAAAACAACATGCAGCCACAGGAAATGATTCGTACAGTCGTTCGGTATTCTTCGGTTCGTCCGGTTAAACCTTCGTAAAAATATAGTTGTTCTAATACTAATACACTTGTTCAGACGTCGTGTAGACCGAATAGGGATCCCAGTCATTAGTATATTTAAATCGGGGCTTCGAACCGGAACTGAACCGAAAACCGGAAAAAAACCGTCATTTTGGTCAGAACGAAAACCGGAGCTGATCCGAAACTCTCAAAACTGAAACTATCAAACACAGTCAAGATAAATACATTATGATTCTGAAATTTTTTCCCACCAAGAACTTTTGGTACGGCTCCCAAGATTTTCTTGGTGATTTGGTGCGGCTCTTGTTGCAAAAACTCTGGCCACCCCTGGTATTTATACACACACACACACACAGAGGACTCCCAGCTAGCAAAAATAT